>SCLG01000091.1:858232-878673 GCA_004367875.1 Oikopleura albicans | reverse complement strand
AAGCGTCCGTATTGGAAGGAAGCGTCCTTATTGAGTGCGTCCGTATTGAGAGTAAGGACGGTATTTTATTTTGTTGGAAAAAAAAACATGTAAAATTATGTTTTTCTAAAATGTGACTTAAACGAATAAAAACCTGACGTAAATTGCGAAGAGCTTCATCCTGAATGCGTTTAATTTGATTCATTCTGTCACATGCAGTCACAGTTTCTAGGAACGGATCGCTACTTGGATTTCTTCGTTTGGAATCACAAAACTTAAACCCGATTAACAAAATTAAATGGCCATTTTTATAACATAAACTATATCATATTATCGAGAATTATTAAACTATACCAAGGGCCTTGGTTATAAGATCATTTTTGAAAACTGACTTGACCTTACAATCAATAAAAAACACAGCCAAATTTTGGGAGTCTATCACCACAGCCGTTCTTGTCCAATTTGAAAAAAAAGTTTTTAAAGAGACAATTTTGAAAAAATATCAAGATAACTGCACAGGGCGTACAGGGCGGTTGGTTATAAGGTCAAGGTCTAAAAAACTGACCAAACCTTAATGCACTTTGAAAAAACTGTTTTGGCCTTATAACCAACCAGAATTTTTTCTTCCACAATAAGACCTTAGTCCTGGGAAAAGTTCAAAAAGACATGATTTTATAGAAAAAAGTGCAAAAACATGCTTGTCAGAAAAACTGACATGACCTTAGTGCAAAGAAAAACTGACATGACCTTAGTGCAAAAAAAAACTGACTTGACCTTATAACGGCACAAATGGCTGACCTTATAACCTATCCCCCTGTAGGCGTAAAAATGACTAAATATTACATATCTGCAAGATAATTGGACGTAAGTTAACTGCGTAGACAAAAAATGATGGAATATTGTGAAAAAGTAACGAAATATTACATTTCCGCAAGAAAACTGCGCAAGTGGTGTAAACCAACCCACCTAATAACATAACATATTTTCATTAGAATGAATTTGTAGCCGGTTTCCTTGAGTGTTAGTGAATAGTGAATAACTTGTGTGAGAATATAATGAGGCACATTTTCATCGGTGATATAGGTGGGCCCGCCCAATTCACACGACTTCAACTGTCGCGTCTGATTAGTACCGGGGAGATTTTTGTTTTGATACTGGGCGCGGGGGTGCGGTTCCCCGCTGCCCGCTTTGAGTTTTTGAAACGACTTAAGTTTGTTTGGCAGCTTCATTTCGCCCCGCTGCCGGACAATGAATTGACTCGTAACGAGGGCCTGAACTGTGGAGGGTTCCAAATGAGCAGAAGACCGATTTGATAACGAGACCCAAACTAGGTTATACAAATGCGATTTTGTCGTGAACATGACTTAACTCCTGTGCTCCCGATAGTGTTATGGGCCATAAGTTATGACACTGTTTTCATTTATTTCGTTTGTAACTCGAAATCAATACGTTATCCCTGATCGGGTTTTTGTATTCGGTTCATATGCCTATCACAGTTATTTTTTGTACAGACTTATTTTCGATTAACCGGAAATTTACATCGGGTTACCGGTTTTAGTAGTCCTTACTACTACAACGTACGTTTTTGATTCTCGAAAATAGCGTCCTTATTGGGGTAAATTGTCATGGGATGTGTCTATTTTTCGAGTTTAGCGAAATTTTTTCACAAAGAGCGTCCGTACTCGAAAACATCGTCTGTATTGAGTGCGTTCGTATTAAAAAAAAAATCGTCTGTATTGAGTGCAACGACTGGACTTTTATACCTCTTATTATACGCGAAATTTACCCTGTCTAATAATTCCAATAAATATGTAAAAGCCAGCCCATCATTTTGGTTTTATAGACTTATTGGAATAATTAGACACGGCCTGACCGATTAGTTTCAAGCAGCAGTGCAGTGCCATACGGCACTATAGGGAGCCAAACAGGAAATAAAATTTCAAAGGTATGTCAACAGTATTGTCAACAGACTTCAAAAAACAAACATGTACCTATACTAATCTTGCCTAGGTCGGGTTACTTAGTTTATCGCCTGGTCGTTTGGAACCCACCTTTGCACAAGCCGTACTCGGCCGGGGTTATCACAATCTCAATAAACGGAAAGTCGGAAAATTGCTGGCCGGGAATGTATGACCCGTCTAAAGAGTCGTCCCAAACAATCATAATCTCGCGATTTCCGATTGGGGCCGCTTTGGCATCATCTTTATTACTCGGCATGAAGGGCGCCACCTGGTACTGAATTTTCATCGCATCATCATTCTTGACAATTGTGTAGAGGCCATGTTTTTCATACTCCAGGCCCGATATTAAAATATTGTGCTCCAAATCATGCTCCGTTTTTCTAAGTGATATCTTATCGCCTAAACTTTTTTGAATGGTTTTAACATTGATGACAAGTTTAGAAATTAATATTCGAAAAAAAACTTTAGAAACTTAACACTTTTTGAAAAATAAATATACGGGGGTTTAGACCATAATACCTTAAATGCATTTTCAAAACACCATAATACCTTCAAGGTATTAAGTTATAACTTTGCTGAGAAGACAAGAAGACCTTATAACGGTCCAAATCTTAGACCTTATAACCGAACCCTGTGTAAAATTGTAATCGCGTGTTAATATTGCAGTATATTCGTTAACTGATCAGCATTTTCAAAATTTGAATAAATAAAAAATCAAATTTTACCCCGATAAAAACTAGAAAAATACATTTGTTTGTCCAAAAAACTGACTGGTCTTTAGAGCGTCTGTAAAACCATGCCTTGAAACTAATTGATGAAACCGGGCCGAGCCGGACGTATTTTCAAATATTTTCGCCCAGTCCGATTGGTCACGGTCAACGTAAACAATCGCGATTTGTGGTCGATAGTACGGTAAATGTCGATCCAAATGGTTTAGCTGATCGCGGATTCCATCCGCGGTAATTAACAACGAGTCACTTATGGACCGGCCACAAGGGTCACTCGTATCATACTTGTAAAGATAAATCTTAAGGTAGTTTTTTTTTTAGTCGCTGTATTATTGCGTCGAAGCCATTTTTACCAAGAATTAAGAAAATTGGGCATCGTTTGATATTTTTTTTTCAATTTCGACCCCGATGTACCGGAAATTCGCCAGTAAAAACTTAAAATATCGGTTTCTCGAATATAAACGTAAGGTTTTAATCAAAACACGATCATATGGACAACTTTTGGTCGCGATTCAATTGGTGGAATCAAAATTGTAATATGACCCCTCATTATGGGTCAAAATTCTAAAATGACCCCCAAAAGGGGTCAAAATTATAATATGACACCTCAAATAGGATCAAATGACATGTTAGTCGTATGAGAACCGCAAACCCTTCAGTTAATAAGATTTGCCCCGTACCGCCCCCAAAAGTGACCATGAAAAATAACATAGCCCAGCAAAAATAAGGCGACCTAAAAAAATCTACCTTATCCGGGGTCAAGTATGAGTCGTTTTCAGCACTATTGCTGTCGAATGAAATTGTTGAGTTTGGAACATTGTGTCGAATGTTGTGAATGATGCCGTAATTTCGAACCATACCAGATGGTTTACGAATAATTTCCTCATAGTCGGGCAGGTACGGATTAAAGGGCTCCGTCCCATCCCCACTTACACCTTTTTTGCGCGTAGTAATTGTATGAATATTGAAACCTAAAAACTAAATGCGTTAAAATGGTTTTAAAAATCATGATAAGAGAAAATAAAGGATAGAGTAATCAATACATGATTATAAACCCAAAAAGATCTTTTTAGGTAACATGCCTTAACTCTCAGGGGAAGGACTTTTTGATAACCCGTAGGAGGAAATTGTGTGCACGTATGCACATACTTAAAAATTCACAATAATTCGCAATAATGCTGGTAAACCTGGTAGAGCCAAGTTGTAGAGCTCGTCAAACTACGTCGATTTGACTATTAAGAAATTGATTTGGGCCACCAGCGCCCCTAGAGAGCTGTTTGAAATATCCAACCTACGCAAAAAAATACCGCCAATGGAATTTTCTCGAAAAGTTGAGGAGGGTCAGCAATACGAATTCTGCCCTACGGGGCCTACTTATGCCTTAAATCGACGAAAAACCAAGTCGTGTGCATATATGCACACANGGACTTTTTGATAACCCGTAGGGGGAAATTGTGTGCACGTATGCACACACTTAAAAATTCACAATAATTCGCAATAATACTGGTAAAACTGGTAGAGCCAAGTTGTAGAGCTCGTCAAACTACGTCGATTTGACTATTAAGAAATTAATTTGGGCCACCAGGGCCCCCTAGAGGGCTGTTTGAAATATCCAAGCTACGCAAAAAAAAAATACCGCCAATGGAATCTCGAAAAATTGAGGAGGGTCAGCAATACGAATTCTGCCCTACAGGGCCTCCTTATGCCTTAAATCGACGAAAAACCAAGTCGTGTACATATATGTACACACTTCCCTCTGCGAGTTAATAATAGACAATCAACCCAATCAAATGTTTAATACGCCGTTTGAGAACAATGAGCTTACCTCGAGCCCAACTTTTGGACACAGCATCAGTGAAATATGGAATTAAATCATCACGCGGCGGAACGTAAACTGGAACTTGAAAATTCAAATTGTGCTTGAAAATGTCGCGTGTCGTTGTTAGAAGATTTTGGTGAATCTGAAGTTTCTTTTCAAGATCGGCGATTTCAAGGCGCAGCTTTTTCTCATCCTCGAGCCGCTTTTCGTCTCGAATTTGCGCACTTTTAGCGCCAAAAGAATTTCGTCGTAATCGGTGACGTTTCTCCTAAAATATCTGATTAGCAGAAAAAATTTACCAAGAGTTGGAACTCTATATGAAAATACTTGATACATAGTACCGTCTAATGTGATTTCTTACGATCTAGGGCGAAAAAGCGATTTTGACGATTTTTTCATAAAAAAAAACAAGATTTTGAAAAAAAAACAAATTAGAACTTAGTTCAGAAAAATAATATAACACCTTATAACGGATCAAATCCCAGACCTTATAACCAACTCCCATGTAGGAATGGCTCCTCTTGCTGATTTAATAAAAATATTATTTCCGAAAAATGGCTCAAGCCAAGACCTTAGTGAAGCGACTTGATTCGGAATATTTTACCTTATAACCACATGTACGACACTTACTTTTATTTTATCCTCTATATCGGAAATTCCTTGCACATATAGGAGACCGTTTTTTCCGGAGCCAATCAAATGATTGAGATATCTTTGTCGTTTTTCGGGCGCAATGCGCAAAAATAATTTTAAAATGGTCAAATGGGCGAGTGAAATACAATAATGGTGGTCATATCGCGCCTCATCATCGTACTGCTTAAGCTTACACCAGCTGTCCCCATTGGTAAAATTGGCCAAAATGGTAAAAATTTGCAAATAGTATTTCTCCCCATTGAGCAGCTGCGCCAAATCCGGCCGGCGAATTAGAGACGATAAAAACTCGAGAAACCAGGGGATATTCTCAAAGGGCCAATTGCGCGCAATATTGACCGTAAAATAATTGATCATTGAATCCATCAACCAACACCGATTGGCCGGCCAACGAACTTTTAAAACTTTAAAAAGGATGAAGTTACAAACAAAATGGAAAAAAAATTGTTCAAAATGTTTTGAGACCAAAACATGATTTTGAAATATTTCGCTCAAAAATTTCAAGAACTCTTATTTCGGGAGTATGGGCTGTACCAAAACGCACATAAGAATTAGGGTACGAAATAATAACTCCTACTGAAACCGGTTAAATATCTCAAAAAAATTAAATTTTACCGTAATTTGGCCATAAATAATTATGGTTTTCAATTATAAAACCACTAAAATTAGGAATAGGGAGTTGGTATGGACCAGCTTTACCAGGGTGTAATTCTGTATCTGGATAATGTTCTCGCGTGAGAACTGCAGCCTATTTTTAAGTTTAAAAAATAGGCTACGGTTTTCACGCGAGAACATTATCGATATACACAATTAAACCATAGTGACGACTTTTTTTTTTGACGGAGACAATCATGGTTCATTTATAGCCGGCCATACCGTAAATGCAACAAATATGCTCTAAACGGTTCCTAGGGCTAAATTGATGGCTGCCTGCCCTCGACAGGGTCTCATATCCGTCCGATGAAGTTACCGGTTTCTACAGCCGATTAAAACTGGAAATTGTCCTGTTTTCGATATACATACTGAATATTGATGAAATTTAAAATTCTTTGACGACAAGTCATAAGTCCGTTTTTACACTGATATATTATTATAATACATTAATCTCAAAGTAAAAAACAGTTTTAGAGAAAATATCGGTCAAAAAACCGANCAAAAATTTCAAGAACTCTTATTTCGGGAGTATGGGCTGTACCAAAACGCACATAAGAATTAGGGTACGAAATAATAACTCCTACTGAAACCGGTTAAATATCTCAAAAAAATTAAAATTTACCGTAATTTGGCCATAAATAATTATGGTTTTCAATTATAAAACCACTAAAATTAGGAATAGGGAGTTGGTAATACCAGTAAACCTTGTCCATAACTTGGTATGGACAAGCTTTACTAGGGTTTAATTCTGTATTTGCATAATGGTCTCGCGTGAGAACTGCATCCTATTTTTCGTTCAACCATACCGGTTGAGTTTCATGAAAATCGGCCGAGCGTTTCTAGTATACCAAGTCGGCATATTTTAACATGATATATAGACCAATGTTCCCCTATTTATTTAAGACTAGGGTGCCCCTTTAAATGCCGCATTTATGAAGAGGGCAGAAAAGAGGGGTACCCTAGTGTTAAATAAAAAGGGGAAAGTTGGTCTACATATCATGTTAAAATATGCCGGGTAGGGTCATCATGTTCTTGACCATTTGACGACATCTGTGAAAAATATTTAAAAAAAACGGTATTTAAAAAAAAGAACGGTAATAATGTTCATCCGTTCCTTCAGAAGGTAAATCAACAATTGCGACAGTTAGGGCGGATAAGGCAATAGAGTTGAGTGTGACTTGTAATTGTTGCTCATTTGATCGCGGATTTGAAACTAACATGGAGCGGCAACTAACCGCTAGGCGGTAAATAAAAACGGAAAAGGGATGGATGACAATTGTGTTCTTTCGTGCTTCTTGCATTTGGCGCTCAATAAGTAGGGTGTCAACAATTGAAAAATAGCGAAGTTTAGGGTTAAAATGTTTTTAATGCAATGTGCCAGAGGTGGGCAATTTGTGTTATACACTACCGTTGAGGGTTCAGACGGTAAACTAGAAATAATTTTGGAATATTTTAGAATAGGTCTTAATACGTCTTGAGGTTATTTTATCAGAAAATCGTTAACCTATGGTACAGTTATCCTGCTGGTTCTTGAAATCGCCACACTTTTAGACTAAAAGTTTTAGTTTTCATTTTTACGTGTAAACAAAGGGAATAGCATACGGTATACCCAATACACTTTTGTCTAATGGTATCCGACCTTTTAAATGTCCGCTACGGGAGCTTGAAGTTGGGAGCGTAGGAGTTAAATAAACGCCTAAAGCTGATGATAATATACAGTCCTTAACCATTTATCGGAGGCTTACTCATTTATCGGACGCTTTTTTGGCCAAAATGGGGTCATTCTAATAAAAAAATGACCTCTTTTGTGACGATGCTCATTTATCGGACGCTATTTTCGAGAACCGAAAACGTCCGATAAATGGTTAAGGACTGTATTTTGTGACGCTGCTCATTTATCGGACGCTATTTTCGAGAACCGAAAACGTCCGATAAATGGTTAAGGAAATATGAAAAGGTGTCAAACGTGAAACTGTCATATTTCAGAAAAATGGGTGTAAACTTTTTTTCTGAAATATGACACCTGAACAGTTTTATTTTTGTATGGAAATAATAGGCGCCCAATGATGCATAAATTTAATTTTNNNTTTAACCCATGTACCTAAATAGTGTCGAAAAAGACGAAATAGAAATTTGAAATATTTCATCCAGCTTCAACTCGTTGGAATTATTATCCGTCGAATCATCGGCAAAGAACTTTTTATACGCCTCAAATGGATCCTTTCCCGGTTCAACGGCATTACTCTTATCCGTCACGGAAAGGCAATTGAAGATGTCAATAATTTCGACGATTAACTCGGCACCGAATGTTGCAATCAATCCGTGATTTTCAATTGCCGATGCCAGATTATCATGCTCCTCGGCGCCACTGCTGCCCAAAATTCGCAGCAAAAAAGGCGTCGAAGCAAAATCAAACAGCTCCGGCTCCAAAAGAAAACTAGTTTCCGTTTTAAGCGCCCTGGACGGTTTGTCAATAAGTTGAAAATAAACTTCAATTGAAATAACTGGCACCGCGGTCTTTCGGAGAAAACGTTTTTTAGCGAAAATGTTTCTCCAAGAAAACGTTTTTCGGAAAATTTCTCCAAAAAACGTTTTCTCGGAAAAATTAATACACCGCCTGAGGGTTTATCAGGCCACTTTTGCCTTCCAAAACCGGCCTGATAAACCCCTTGGGCGTAGGCGGAATAGCTGGAAAATGTGAAAAAGAAGGTGGCCTGATAACCGCACGAGCGGGAACTCGAAATACCAATTTGTTATTATCTGATTACAGACCGGCTTGGTAAACCAACAATCGAGAAATTTTTTGATCGTATCATATTACTCATTGTTTAATCTAAGTTAATTGAAATAAGTTAGTTTAACTTTAGGCCAAACTTATTGACAAACTATCCTAATAGCGGTCTGATAAATTTGTCGTAAAATTGGCGAATTGACCACAATTGGACACACAATTTGCCGCCCATCTCGACAGAGTACAATTTTATTCTTCACATTTCGAAATGCAAAAATAAGAGCGAGCAGCTCGGCACGATCTTTTTCGAAAAGTGTCCAGTAATGGGTGGGATTCCGTGAATACATTGAACTCAAAAACACGTCCATAGTCTCCAAGCATTTTGTCAAATGATAACCGTCGACTTCCGCAAATTGAAAAATATATCTAAAAGGACATGTAAGCAGGATGTAGGCTACAGCATGTAGCAGAGCTAAGTATAAAACAGACTACCGTATGATAGCTCTATGTCTGCTACGGTGACGTCATAATAGCGTTACAAATCATAGGAAAATTGCTCAAAGCCTTGCAGTCATAGGCTTGACTCATAGCCCTATCATATAGCATAAATTTTCCTCAAATAATTTCGTCAAAAATAAAATTTCTTAAGAATTTCTTAAATTAAAATACATTAAGATAGGGATTCCTGGAAAATTAGCCGAAAAAATCCGCAGCGCAGGGGGTGTAGTTATTAAAATTAATATTGCATTGCAAATACGATTAATTATTGACTGACTTTTCGTTGAAATATTTGACATAATAATTACAGGGGATATTGGTTATAAGGTCAAGGTCTAAAAGCCTGACGTTACCTGATAGGCATTTTGAAAAAACTGACTTGGCCTTATTGCAAAAAATCTGACTTTACCTAACAGTTGTTTTTCATGAAATTGGTTGTTAGAAATATTGTTCTTGACGAAATAATTTTTTTTTTGGCGAAATACCGTTTTTGATGATATGTTATCGGCAAAACATTTTTCCGTGACTTTTTTGTTTGTTTGAAGAACTAAATCGGCTACTTTGTTATCAAAATATTTCATCGGAAATTTTTAGTGAATCTTGTGTATATAACGGTATTTCGCCAAAAAAATATAATATACCGAGTAAATCGGGTTCACTAATAATAACTTACTTTTTGAGTTCTATAGAGTACTTCTGATCCATGTCAACTTGCTTAACCGTTGCAAGCCCTTCTAAAATGTTCCGCTTTAGAACGTCGTAAACCTGGTCGATTTCTGCCTCGGGACCTCGAAACAGAGCGATGAGAAAAAGTAGGGTATTTATCCGCTCACAAAATGGAGCCAAATCCAAATCAAACGGTTTTCGGTCAATATACTCGATTGTCATGTTTAAAAATACGTCCGGTATGTAGTGAAGAACTTTCAATGTGGAGGTCACCTAGCAAGGGTTAACCATATGGGATTTTGTTGTTTTCGTTAAAAAAATGATAAAAAAAACTGGCCAGGAACACGATTGGGAAAATGTACTTTAATTTGGAAAAGGCGTGTAAAGAATTGTCTTATCAAAATATGTTCTCCTTAAAGACGTTAAGGAGGAGTTAATATCAGAAAAATGTTCGTAAAAAGTAAATGCAGTTTTTTTTTACCAAGATGTGTTACAAATTTTATGTTAGAAACAGAACAAAAACGCGTTAAAGACATGCCAAAAATTTTTGTAAAAACTAAATTAAAAGGGTGCTATTTATTTTGCAAAATTTTAATTGAAAAAATAATAACACAATTTTATTTTTACAAACATATTTGGCATGCTTTAACGCGTTGTTGTTCTGTTTTTTTACACAGAATATGTAACATATTTTTGTTAAAAAATGCATTTACTTTTTACGAACACTTTTCTGACATGGTATTAACTCCTCTTTAACGTCTTCAACGTAAATTTTGGAACACATTTTGGTAAGACAATTCTTTAGACGCCTTTTTAATTGGGCTAACACTTTTTTGTTCTGTTTTTAACACATAATTTGTAACACATTTTTGCAAAAAAACATTTGTAACGTTTTTTTTTTGTTCTGTTTTTTTTAACGCAGAATTTGAAACACATTTTTGTAAAAACATTCTCACAGGTATTTTGCGCAAGAACATTACATAAAGTATGCTTAATGATGAATTTAACCCCTGGACCTGCGTGTATAATGCGTAGGACGGAGCGTTTGTATTGGCTTCAAGTGCCAAGTATGCCTCAAGTACAGTCTGCAACTTTTCCTCTGGCTCGTTATTTTCACACAAATAATTGAGCTGAATTTGATACGAGGTACGTCGAATTGCATCAGTTAACTGATGATGGGAAGAATTGATAAGTCCAATGAGTCTGTGAATACACCCCGTTTTTGACGATTGAAAAATGCTGATGGCACAATCGATAAGTAAAATTAAATTTTCGTTGTTTTCGACAACATTCAAAATAAACTCGATAAGGCTGGTCAAAACATCCCATGTGAAAATATCCGCACATGATTTTAACATTGTGCATCCATCGGTCAGCATTCGGGTTAACCCATGTAGGACGGAGCCGGCAAGAGAAGGATCACTAAATAATAATAATAATAATACACTTGTCAAAGATTTAAATTGTAAAAACTATACACCCCCTGCGCCGTTATCTTGCAACTTTCGGAGGAAAAAAACTACGCAAGATAACAGCGCAGTGCTTGACACATGAAGATAGAGGGTATATATAGATATCTAGTCCTACAATTTTCAATATAATCTATTGTTTTTGGTACGCGGGACTTTGTAGAAAAAAGGTGTAAAAAGAAATGATTTCAATAGAAAAAAAGCTATCCAAAAAAGCTTAAAAAGACATGATTTTAAAGATTTTTTCCCAAGTAAAAAGCATGCTTTCTCAAAAAAAAAAACTGACTTGACTTTAGTGCAAAAAACTTACTTGACCTTAAAAGATATTATCTTATAAGTTATAAGACCAAGTCAGTTTTTTTGATGAGCATGCTTTTTATTTGTGAAAGAATCTTTAAAACCATGTATTTTTAAGATTTTTTTGGATGAAGACCTTTTTTATAACCAACCCACCCTGTACCAATAATTAAATTGCATTTGTAAATTTGCACGTACCTGTTGGACGACTTGATGGACGCCATTAAAGCTGATAGAAAATAGTTGAGATTGTCCGAGCTAAAGTGCTCCCCGAACACATCCACTACAAGACGAATTGCGCCTAGAAATAATATTTATTAAAAAAAAAATTAACAAAATTTAATTAAAAAAAAAAATAACAAAAATCATACAACTTTTAGGACTTAACTTGAGTCGTTTTTAGTATAAATGGCGGCACCGTGTGCGTTTGTATTGAGCAAAAAATGAACAATTTGAATTAAGTCCCCGTTTCATACTTAATTGAAGTCCCCGTTCTTTGTCTGAAAATTGTCGACTAATTCCCGTTTCTTCCTTTACTTCTTTATTCATATTATAAATTATTCTGTTTAACAAATTCAAACTGTGCCAAGAACATATTTGAGAACAACTACAGTCTTACCTTGAGCAATTTCAACTGCGGTTTCGGTTTGAATTATGCCACAAAAGTTAACAATACCGACCGACCAATCATGATTTTGTTTGACCACTTGGTTTACTTTTGAGGCGATATCAATGACATTATGATATTGGGCATAAATACGGCACAAATGGTGGGTCAATAATTCGTTCTTTTGGACTGTCGTCTCGAACTCCAGGGAGGTTTGTTCGTTGACTATAAACGTAAACAATAACGTTTTAATATGTTAAGATAAACGCACAATGCGGAATATATAACGATAAGTGTTTCTGGAAACTATTTTTGGGAAAAAAATGACAAGTGCAGCATCAGGGATTTTCACAAGATAAGTGCACAATGAGTGTAATTCAATCGGTATCAAAATTAATGCATTTGATAATGTAGTAATTTTAATAGCGATTGAATTACACTCCTAGTGTGCTTATCTGGTTTAAATCCCTGATGCTGTACTTAGTTTATCATTTTTTTCAAAAAAATATGTTCCAGAAACACCTAACTTTATATATTACGTACTGTCCATTTATTTTGTCTCTTAGGTCGGCAAAACGCCAAGATAATGCACAGGGACTGTAGTACAAAGTTTGTACTACAAACTATAATTGGTAAAGTAAATTTACAAAAAAAGTGTAAAAAGATATAATTCTATATTTTTGTCTGGAAATACATTATTTTGTCCAAAAGATAATAATACGTTATAAAATATCGTTAAAAATTATTGTCAAAAATAATATGGTCTTTTTGACAATAATTTTTAACGATATTTCATAAGATCCTATTATCTTTTGGACAAAATGATGTCTTTCGAAACAAAAATATAAAATTATGTTCTTTTACACTTTTTTTGTACATTTACTTTACCAATTATACTTTGTACTACAGTCCCTGTGCACTATCTTGTCCTATATAGAATTTGTTTTGACCGGTCATGTGTTATAATAAAAATTGCTGTAAATATTTTTTTAACTCACCCATGGCATATAGGAGGTCAAGATAAAGATGAACTGTACTTGAACCAAGATCTTTTACAATAAATAAATTGGACGCGGCAACCAAACGAAGCTTCATGGACTGTAGATTGTTAAATTTCGTGAAATCGAGTGCAATTTGAATCCAAATTAATTTTGCTTCATGCGAAACCACACGAGGCGAAATATCACACACGTAATCTAAGGTTTTATAATCAATATATTTTTCTATTAAAATCAATATTTAGGGTGAACGCATGGAAATATTGTCTGAAAAACTCACCAAACATATAAATCCCTAAAGTCTCAAAAGAACATTTCTCCCCAAAAAACTCAATTTTCTAGAATTTCTAGAAGACTGTGACTTTGTGTGATATTCAGCGTCTCACATGAATTCCCGGTGTTTTTCGTTTTTTATATGACTTTTTTCCGCAGGGAAATTTTTTTAACTCCCAAGGGTCGAACTGAGTCATAAATGACAGCCTTAGTTTGTCGAAAACGCCGGGAATTCATGTGACACGCAGAATAAATCTACTAATCTACTTTTTCCCGGCGTTATCACACAAAACCACAGTGCCTTTGCCTCTCAAATTCTAGAAAAAAAAACATTTTTGTTTTTCAGATCGTTTTTTTTATTTTTAAAATACGTTCACCCTTTTAGGGATTCAAAAAAACGCAATTGTAACTTTACCGAAAAGTTTTGTGTAATCATGGTCCGATTGCCGCAGGTCTTCCATTAATAACTTTATACCAATCAGAATGATAAAATCGTCAAAATTCTTGGCTTTTGTCAGAAAATAAAATATGTCGGTTCGTTTGCCATTCTAAAAAATGTCGTTTACATTTGAACTCTGAATTATCGCCGGAGTTAATCCTCACGTTCCCAAATTTAAATCCCGATGGTACTCGTAGCTAAGTAAAAATGCACATTTTTCTAAGCTTTTTGGAAAGTAACTTCTTTACTTAAAGAAATGGAGTTCTAGAGTTAAAAGCCTAAAAGGGTCTCACATTAAGGGACGGTTTTTTATTTTAGATCACAATACACTTATACAATTACATTACGTTGGTGACCTTTACTATGAGACCCCCTGTACTTCACTCGTTCAATTTTTGCGCCAATGCTTTTTACAATTTTTTTGTGTTAAAATTTGAGGTGTTAACTTACTTGAATTTTGACGGTTTTTTTTTCCAAAATCGACAAAAAATGTGTTAACTTATTTGAGGATTGTTAACTTACTTAGGTGGTGTAGACATTTTTAAGTTGAATTTATATTTATTTGTTTTTTAATTTTTGATTAATTTGGTGCCCGCTAAAAAAACGAAATAAATTCAAGTTTTTACGGGCAGGGTTAAAATAATTTGTACCTTGGAGAAGTACTTGATGGTCTGAGTAATTGACTCATCCAACGCAATATTATTCTTTGCCTCCAAGATGGCATTTATTTTTGTCGTCAGCTGCTGAAAGGATAGTATTTTGGAGGGTAAAGGGGTGGCGGTAAAGGGCGAGGAATGTTGCTCCGATGATCCCGTGTCCACGCTGCTTATCATGATGCTGCCCGCTCGACCCGCTCATGGAACACAAACAATCCCGCTTTGCGGATTTTCGGACGGTAGAGGTCTTTTAGGTTACAACGATTGTCACGACATTAAGGGGCGTACTTGTTTAACAGTTATCTTTGTAATCGCCTGGTCCCTTGTATAAAATATGTTTGTTTTCAATAATTATTGTAAAATAATTGCCGTTTTCAATAATAGTCATTTTATTACAAAGAAATTTGTAATAATTGTCTTTTTTGATATTTTTGCAAAAATTACCGTGTGGTCCAGGGCTCGGCATGAATGGCTTTGGCACATGGCTTGGCTTGGCTTGGCTTTTTGTGTGCCAAGCCAAGCCAAATTTTTTTGAGAGGGGAAAAAAGCCAAGGCAGCCAAGCCAAAATTTTTCAAAAGGGGAAAAAGCCAAGCCAAGCCAATGAAAATGCCTGGCTTTGCCGAGCCCTGGTGTGGTCCATCAATGAATTAGACAGAGACAAATTTTCACACGCAATTTTTATGCATAAATATATATAAATTATTTCAGCATAAAAAGTGCGTGTGAAAATTTGTCTCTGAATAATTCATTGATGGACCACACAGTATTTTTTTTTTCAATAATTGTCATTTATTTTAATAACTCCACTTTTTTTAAATATTTTAAAAATAAAATTTGTCACACATTTGACATTTTTTAACAATTCCTATTATGGACCGTTNCCGCTCATGGAACACAAACAATCCCGCTTTGCGGATTTTCGGACGGTAGAGGTATTTTAGGTTACAACGATTGTCACGACATTAAGGGGCGTACTTGTTAAACAGTTATCTTTGTAATGTTATCTTTGTAATATGTCCCTTGTATAAAATATGTTTGTTTTCAATAATTATTGTAAAATAATTGCCATTTTCAATAATAGTCATTTTATTAAAAAGAAATTTGTAATAATTGTCTTTTTTGATATTTTTTGCAAAAATTACCGTGTGGTCCATCAATGAATTAGACAGAGACAAATTTTCACACGCACTTTTTATGCTGAAATAAATTATTTCAGCATAAAAAGTGCGTGTGAAAATTTGTCTTTGTCTAATTCATTGATGGACCACAGAGTATTTTTTTTTTCAATAATTGTCATTTATTTTAATAACTCCACTTTTTTTTAATATTTTAAAAATAAAATTTGTCACACATTTGACATTTTTTAACAATTCCTATTATGGACCGTTTTTGAACTTTTTTGAACTTCTTATTGCGTGAATGATGGGAAAAATTATGCCGCATAATGAGTTTAATAAACTAGGTTAACCCGTTATCTTCGGTAATTCTAGGCCTTCGATTTTGGAGGTCATAAATTATGACTCATAATTTTTCTCAAAACTTTTCCCCGAAAAAGGTGTGACGCCGGTGCAACCGAAAAAAAACTCTACCTGTTTCTATTTACTCCATTTCATGTGTGCCTAAATCCGATTGCCCCAAGTGTCCCAACCACAGCCAGCGATACGATTTTTGACTAAAATAATTTTATTTTTTTTTTTATTGTTTCGAGAAAAAAAAATGTTTGTTTTGATTTTCGCGTTTTTTTTTTATGCTGAACTAAACAAGTATATCAAGTGAAAAAAGAAAAACATTAATCGAACGATGAGAAATTAGATATCATTCTAAATGAGCTGATTGGATTGGATTGAAACAACCCTTTTTTGAAAAATATTTTTTTTTTTTTTCCTTTTCCCAATTTCAAAAATATTTACCATATCATATGTCGGTATGCGTCATGGCCAATGGGAGGCCTGCGGGGTCATATGAACAAAAATAGTAAATTAATGAAAAAAGAGAAAATTTGATGTTGTGTTTTGAAAACTTTCCCAGGTTTTAACATTCATATTTTTGAAAATAATTATAAAGCCCGAGATTGAAATTAAAAAAAAGCTTTCTATTTGCTCCCGTAACCCTTGACCACAATTATGCACAAATTGGGATTATCCCAGAAATTATTTTTTTTAACTCGTAGCGGGAAACTGTCTCTAGGTATCGGAGTCCGGTTGTAACTGGTTGACTCAAACCGGTAAAATCGGAAAGGAATTTAAGAATAAAAAAAAAAACTCAAAATTGTGGCTTTTTCATTATTAATTTTTTTTTTCGATTTTACCGGTTTGAGTCAACCAGTTACAAAGGAAAGGTCAAGGTGGAGGAGGTTAATTTTCCTCATATGGTGTTTTATGAGGTTTTTTGGCTAAAACCACATGTGAGAAATTCCCATAGGCGGTGAGAGACTGTACTACTACAATACTTGCGCAGTTATCTTGCAAAATTATTTTTTTAATGGCAAGATAAGTGGACAAGGCACAGGTGTAAAAACGAGGAAATACACCGGGTGCGGTGTTATCAGGCGCACAGTTATCAGGCGGGTTTTCCCGCTCGTTGAGTTATCAGGCGGGTTTTTTTCCCAAAAATCTTTTCAGTTTTCCGCCTACGCCCTGCGGAGTTATCAGGCACCCTGCGGACTTATCAGGCACCCTACGAAATTTCACACTTTACTCTTTTTGCTCGTTATTCTCCAATTTCAACTAATACACTAATTCATATATCCAGTAATAATTATATTCGCGGCGGAATTCAGCCATACATGTATACCATTTTGAGATTTAAGTTCTAATTATTCTATAATCTAAGAATGGCTTTAATGAATAGTGATACGAAAATAGTTTCACTTTTCTCTCTTAGATATGATACATATCAAAGTGTATTTATGTTTTTTAGTTCAATTAAACAATGAGTAATATTATAGGATCTGAAAATTCCCCGCAGGTTCATAATAATAATTTTCTATTGCGAAATTCCTCGCTCGTTGTGTTATCAGGCAGGTCTGTCATTGGATAATGACAATTTGGTATTGCGCAATTCCCGCTCGTTGTGTTATCAGGCAGGTTTGCCATTGGATAATGACAATTTGGTATTGCGCAATTCCCGCTCGTTGTGTTGTCAGGCAGTTTTTTTTTTGCAACTTTTTCCCCCATTCCGCCTACGCCCTGCGGAGTTATCAGGCACCCTACGGAGTTATCAGGCGGTTTTTTGGTCGCGAAACCCGCCTAATAACTCCGCACCCGGTGTATAACATTTCTGCGCGAAAATTGGGTGCAAGTTAATTAAGTAGGTTGAAAAATGATGAAATATTGGGAAAAATGACGAAATATTACACTTCGGTAAGATAATTGTGCAAGTGGTAAAAATTGGGGGGCTTTACTAGATATCATACTACGCAGTGTTATTTTTTCCGCAGTATCGTTTTCAACAAGTATTAATTAATTATTAACCCTTCGTGTTTATATTTTGAAATATGTTTCATTCAATGACCAAACAGATTTATTGCAATAAATATTTTTTTTATCTTTAGATATATTAGTATGGCTTATCGTGGATTTTTACCCTTGATGAACCGCTGCTTGGTCAGACGGGCCGAGGCAGTAACCAAAACGGCCGGCGGTATTATGTTACCCGAATCCAGCCAAGCCAAACTAAATATTGCTACTGTATTAGCTGTCGGTGATGGTATCAGAAAAGAGGTGAGCAATTATATACTTGATAATAAGTACAGGGGGTTGGTTATAAGGTCTGAGATTTGGTCCGATAAAATGCATTGTGTTGGGAAAAAAAACTTTGAAATCATGACTCTTTCGAATGAAGACCTAAAATCTATAAAATCAAAACGGTAGACCAAAAAGATCGGTTTGTTTTCTAGATGGTTATAAGGTCCAATGGTCGCTAAAAATGGCTTATGGAAGAAATATGATATTTTTTACTCAAGACCAGTATTAACCCTGCACCGTTTCCCGGACACTAGCGTGTACGATGGCTTCTAACCTTTATATAACATAATTATAAGGGCACCGTCTGAATCGGTTTTTTTCTTTTTGGACGAAAGGGTAATCTGCCGAAAATTTTCCACTTCTGACCAATTACAGTGCTCAGAAATGGAACATTTTGGCGGACTGACCTTTCGCCCGTAAAGAAAAAAGACCGATTCAGACGGTGCCCTTATAATTATGTTATATAAATGTTAGACACCATCGTACACGCTAGTGTCCGGGAAATGGTGCAGGGTTAATACTGCGCACCTGTTTCTGAAAGACATCTAAAAATAATAAATGATTTAACCCAAAAACTTAGGATGGCGATTTGATTCCAGTGAGTGTTGCTGTTGGTGAAAAAGTTTTACTTCCAGAGTTTGGTGGAGCGGAGATTGAATTGCAGGGAGAAAAATTTTTGCTTTTCCGTGATATGGATTTCTTGGGTAAAATGGAATCCGATGCTTAACACCAAATAAGACGCACATTAATGCTAGGAAAATATAAACAAACCACAAAAAACATAGAAACTTTCCCCTGTGATTGGCATGTTTCTTTAGTATATATGATTATTGAGACTTACTGGATGATTTCAATAAAAAACATTTGTGCAAATGATACAATGTAATGAGTTTTCTTTATTTTTACTGACCTCGTTATAGTCTAATTTTCTTGAATGTGGGTAAAACCGTTGTGGGAAACCCCCATAAATATGTTTTACGCGAATATGACCTGGATATTTTATGGGGTAAAATAACGTGCGTCTCTCTTTCTCAGATTTTGAATTCTAATAGGCTCCAAATCTTGCAAAGCGAGAAGCTCGTAATTATTCCTCATACTATATTCTGAATATAGGTATAATAACGAGCTTCTCGCTTTTCTAGTTTTGGGGCCTATTATAATACAAAATTTGAGAAATCGAGAAACACGTTATTCTACCCCATACTGTATTCGAATTTTCGAAATAATGTGTTATCCCAGCAAATTCTGCTACAGCATAGCGATAAAAAAAAACTAGAGCACGAACGTAGAAAAATCAAACGTTAAAGCGTAGTGCGTAGGCGATCAAACTTCGAGGTTTCTAATAATTTTTCATGAATTTCTGAGAAATGTTTCAAAATGTGTGAGAGTTAAAGTAAACTGTAGTTACACATTTCTTTGAATGTTCTACATTTTTCTCGACTCTGCATAAGTTTCTTCCTCAACAATTCCGGTCTCCCCATTACGCTCTTATGGAAAATCGCAAAGCAACTTATTTTTCATAAGAGCGTAATGGGGAGACGAGAATTCTACAGGAAAAAGGGGAAACATTAGAGCGGACTCGGTGTATACCGATTTTTCGTCAGCAAATAAATTTAATTCTATTTGTTTTATTGTTTCGACACTGATGCAACAGAATACATAATAAATAATCCACGGTTTCAAATATACATGATTGGATCCTTCGCGAACATTCCAGCAAAATCTTCCTTCATGTATAGGGTGCCCGCGGGTTATAAAAATGTTACATTTATACTAGCAAAGCATTTATGAGTGAACAAATTCAAAAATATCCCCTTTTTAACGGAATAAAAAAAATGATGGAAAATTCATCATGAAAAGCGAGTTTTGCTAATTTTCACACTTTGGTGCTGCACTTATTTTATTTTTACGTGTTTTTATTCGTGAAACTAACAGAAATTGTTTCAGAGAGTTAACAATAAATATGCTCCGTCGGGCGGTTAGTACATTTATCAAACCCGTCTCTGTCGTGACCCGCTCTGCGGGCATATTTGTCCATCGTGATACCGAACAGTCAAATGATGATATTCCATTCGAATGGACTCCAGAAAATCTCGTCCGTATTGAAGCAATCAAAAATCAATATCCTCTAGGTATTTATTTTAGACATTAAAAGTCAATGTAATGGTGTTTTTAACCCGACTCAAATAAATCATGATAGAGACCTAAATTTTTATTCTAAGGATAGAAAATTAAATTTTGCAGTTTATTAACATAATAAATGTTTTA
>SCLG01000091.1:842579-854533 GCA_004367875.1 Oikopleura albicans | reverse complement strand
CTCTTACTGTTCTTATTTATTTTCATCTAAGTGATGTTCAAGTAATACATTAACTTATTGGTTCGGAAGTTTTTTTGTCTGATATTTATTTAACCAATCTAATCACGTTTTCAAAATTCGCGAAAAAACAAAGTCTGATAGGATACGCTACGAACAGTCGTCTTAGAATTTAAGACTTAAAGGTGGGTTGGTTATAAGGTCAACCATTTGGACCATTATAATGCCAAGACAGTTTTTTGCACTGAGGTCAAGTCAGTTTTTTTAGAAACGTGCTTTTTGGGAAAAAAAACCTTTAAAATTGACCTGAAGGTATTTTGGAGCTTTTTTTGGATGAAGACCTCCCCCAGCTCGCATATTTAATTTCTATAGAAATCATGTCTTTTTGACTTTATCCCAGCTCTAAGGGCTTATGGTGTAAAAAAATTTCAGCTAGTTATAAGGCCAAGCCAGTTTTTTCAAGGTAAATTAAGGCGCATCCTTAAGTTCATGTCAGTTTTTTAGACCTTGACCTTATAATCGACCCCTCCCCCTCTGTAGATAATTAAAATAATAAAAACGATATTTTTATGGGTAATCATTTGTGTTATTCTTTTTTTCGTTAAATCTCAAAACAAAAAAGTCCTAATAAATACAAACTTATTTAAATAAAATCATTAAATTGTTTTGCTTTCGCGTCTTTTATAAAGCATAAACAATTCGTATAATACTCGTTATATGAATTGTTTATACTTTTTTAAACATAAAGGGGCTTTATTTGGCGTGGCTAAATAAATAAGCTTTTGGATTACTATAATCTTATGTTCCAAGTTGGAACTTTCAACTGCACCATGTTGGATAACTTGAGTATTGCCAATGGTAATTTACGAAGATATTATTTTTTATTTTATACACTTCTGGTTTTTTTTAATCGCAATTTCGTTATCAATATCAATGAATGAGTTGGGAAAAGCGACTATAAAATTTGTTTGGAAATAAATTTAAATTGTGAATAAAAATATACAAGGCGGTTATTAAGTTGGACATTTGGACCGCTATGAACTCAAGTCAGTTTTTTTTTGTACACCACATAACCCGTTATGTTAACACTTTTTGGGATTTGATTAACTTCGCTTTCCAATTATTTTGCCAAACGCCTAGATCAGGGTGTTATTGACTCCCTATAGATCACTACCAACAAATTTGTAATTTGACCCATTTTGCCCCATAAAGGGGTCAAATTTCAAATTTGAGATTTTGAAATAGCGTCGTGATCACCGTAAAAAATCAGATCGAAAGAGTACCATAAGGGCCCATTTCTAGCAACTCGTAATTTGACACCCTAGAGGGGTCATATTAAAAAACTGACGCACAAATCAAATTAGCGACCTTTATTTGCTTAGAAAGTCATGTAGAGCAAAAAAATATTATTCCAAGGTGGCCTTGTCAAGGTTTACATATGAAATTGATGTAAGCATATGTTTTTGAAGGAAATATTGCTTATGCAACCCTGGGCATAATTATTTCAAACAATAAATAAGGAAACAATAGACATCAAACGCGCATAAGACATATGCATGTCAACATAATTATGATGATAAGTGTCTCGCATTCGCAATCTCGGATACCATCGGTTTTTTTATTTGAATTAATATAAATATGTATAGACGCGCAGCATGATTTTTGTTTATGATATTCTTAATTCAAAATAACGAACCAGGAAGATCGAGTGCACGTACGGGTGGGTTTTTTTTTTGTTATTTTTTTCTCTCAAAAAAATGAGAAGCTGCGTGGCACCCAGTAAAAAAGAGAGAATTTATGAGTTGAGCAGTTAAATGCAAAATACAGGCCAGGTGCCGACTGAGGCCTGTCTCAGGTGAATAAGAATCATATCTTCATTTTAAAAAAGTGGAGTCTAAATTTTTGAAAAGTTTTTCTGGGTAACTATCTTTTACAGGGGTGGTTATAAGCTCTAAGATGTGGACCACTATAAAGTCCCCCCTTTCCTACTTTTTTTAATTTTATGGTCCAATTTTTTACAAATGTTTATAAGGTCTTTTGATCTTTTGAAAATGTCTTTGGGGTCTTAACTTAAGACTCTTAAGGTCTTTTTATATTAAGTCCATATAACCAACACCCCTGTAGACAGCTTCAGATAATTGAATACAGTAAACATTTATTACGGTTCTGAGGTTTTCATATTTTTCTGGGTTGGTATAAGGTCAAGTCACTTTTTAAATGGATTTTCACATTAATGTATCTGGAGAAGATCATCGAAATGGTCCTTATAACTTATCGGAATTCCGCGGAAGCTTATAAGTTATAAGCTCTAGCATTAAGACTGCATTTTTTTCGATATAAATCATGTGTTTTTACTTTTTTTGAAATAAGGTCAAGTCACTGTTTAATGTATTAAACTCAAGTCATTTTGTTGAGTTTGCCGTTATAACCAGGCCCACTGTAGAATGTTTGCTTCAGGGTTAATAAAATGGGGGTGATTTTCCATTGATTGGACGATCTTATGGTTGGTGAAAAATGTAAATGCCCCCTTCGGCGGTTTTTTTCTAGGTCACAATGATTTTTCAAATATTTCCGGTTAAATATCGTGATTGTTATCTAACGAATCATGGCCGTCTGAAATCAAACCGGGTAGATTATTGCACGTCACATCAATTTCGGCCTTCTTTATTCTTAATAAATGAGAAGCTATTGCGCGTGATGCGCAACCAGGAGAACAAAAAAAAAATAATATTGCGCTATTTCAAAAGGAGAAGTGATCACTGACTTTGTTTGTTCAAGACTATGAAGAGAAAATAGTAGAATATTAATAAGTTTCTAAATACTCAGAATAATGAAATGATGCGACTACCGTACTATACTACCGAAATAGATGCCTTGTCGGCGTTCAGCAAAAAAATATTTACGATTTTTGACCAGTATATGTATATTTTTCGTAATTTAGAATTTTGTTCCTTACTACAGAGTCTCTAGCAGAGGTCGGCATTTTTTGACCCTACCACTCCAATTCGGGTCTATTAGGTGTGGATGGGGTCCATTTTTTACGATTTTTAGATCTAGGTATTTTTTTATCCTATTCCAAATTCTCCTGTCACTGGCCCGGTTTTGGTATGGTAGGGTAAACGTAGGGTAGGGTAAAGAGGGTCTGGTTATAAGGTCACAAGGTGTGACCGTTATAAGGTGAAGTCATCTTTTTTGCACTAAGGTCAAGTCATTTTTTCTTGCACTAAGGTTAAGTCAATTTTTTGTGAAGCATGTTTTGTGGGAAAAGATCTTTGAAATCATGTCTTTTAACGGTTTTTTGGATGAAGAATCTGGGTAACTATTTTATTTCGGACAGCCAGACGATACTGGCGGAAATTTGATGAATTATTTACGACTACAAATTAATTGTTTTTGCGTTTGGTTTTATTTCTGAAGTTACTTCTCACTTAATACCAGTTATCAGCCATTTTTAGACCCGGTGAATGTTTTGGTAGAAGGCCTGGAGAGGTCATTACCCAAAAAATCACCACAGTCTCTTATTGCCGATAACCGGCATTAGCTGGAAAATAATTACAGAAATGAAACCGCACGGAAAAAAAAGGAATTAATTTGTTGTCGTAAATAATTCATTAAATGTCCGCCATCACGTACTTGACAGTTTTTTTTCCTCTTTTTTTTTCGTTAAGATATTATTGATCACTTGACCAAGTACATTTTCTTTAATTTTGTGACCGACTTGTAATGTGGTTGAAGAAATTTTTTTTCACGTCAGCAAAGAGAATTATAAAGTGAGAGAAAAAGAGAAAGAGACACATATGGCTAGGTTGGGACAGCGTAATACTAATTTATATCGTGAGAAGCTGAAGTTTGGTCGGCTAATTATGACGCCAAATTTGTAAATCTATTATTATTATTATTTAACTCGTAGAGTCTACGTCGAGAGTCATAATTTGTAAATTGCATCTTCCACAAAATGATATTTAACCAAGTTAAGCCGTTTTTCGGTTTCTTGACTTACTCGGACCCTCGAGAAATCGATTAACCAGTCTAAATTGGTTAAATATTAGTTTGTGCAAACTACGGTGAGCACGTTCAAGTTCTACCGTGCGTGGTAAGTAGTTTGTCAGGTCACAAAATAGTGCTATTCAGTCCACTAGAGGGCGCCAAGTATGATAATGAGGTTAAAAGCTCAACTCACTTAGCGCCCTCTAATGGACTGAATCGCGTTATTTTTAGACATGACAAACTAGTTACCACGGTCGTTGTGCGTGAAACTGGCACACATAATTCTAGTTTCTAGGCTTTTAGAGTTAATTTTTCTGTCCCACCCTACTTATTGCGACGGGAAAAAAACATTGAGCTTTAGCCCCAATATTACATGGGCTTAACTCGACCAGAATATTGTTAATCCGACTGGCCAATGTCATGACTCTCTCACTAGAGCTGTCTACTACATTGTGTCAATTAGTCAGTTGAAAATATATTTATAGAAAAATACACACCTACTTGTTTACTAACGGATGACGTAAACGAAATTGGGTCTTAAGAGACTTGATCGACCGATATGTTTAAGAAGAAAATTAATCACTTTGATTTGGTCTTTTTTTTCTCGCGAGAGCTATAATATTATTATATTATATGTCGACTATAAATTTATGTGGCTTGTGGCACTGGGTTTATGAACGGTCATTTGTGAGCGGTGAAAAACTGTTCTAGACATCCAGAGGTTAAATGATGATGAATGTGTAATTAAGAATTTGTATTTTACAGAGAATATTTTATTAGAATGTAGTTTTTCTTGGTAATTATAATGTTATTTTTTATTAGAACTGTTTCATTGAAAATATCTTCATTATTTGGGACGAAATCATGTCTTTTACGTAAAATATTTGTTTTGTATGGACAAAATTTTGAGGTGGTTATTAGGTCGTATGGTCATCTTATAAGCAACCGGTGTTCCACTTTTCACCTACGTGCTATAGAGTCGATATTATAGAGTTTAAAGTCGGTAAGGGGACCCAGTTTTTAACACGGATTCTTTTATTATGAAAAAATTTAACACGAAATTTTTTTAACACGGATTTTTTAACAGGAAATTTTTAACACGGATTTTTAACAGGAAATTTTTAACACGGGTTTTTTATTTGTGAAAAAAACATGTCAAAACAAGTTTCCCTTTAATAAATATTGTGTTAAAAAGTTTCGTGTTAAGTAAGGTTCTCCCGACGGTAAATTGAAACTAACTACAGTCCTAAACCATTTATCGGACGCTTTCGGTTCTCGAAAATAGCGTCCGATAAATGAGCATCGTCACAAAAGAGGTCATTTTTTTATTAGAATGACCCCATTTTGGCCAAAAAAAAAGCGTCCGATAAATGTTGAAGGACTCTATTTCACAATTTTTAATATAAGTTGGTTTCAATGCGTTTGTTTTTCATTTCAAGCAACACAGTCTTTAAATATTAACGATACGAATTGTTCTTATTTAGCATAATTTCCGCTTAAAAAGACTAAACTGTGTATACAGTACCTGTTTTATTTTTAAATACAATCATGCACCACAACACAGAACCGTCAGAATATTAAATTAATCGAAGGTCAATAACTTCATTAAAATTTAACGACATAAAAGCTGTGTTCGATTTTATTTACTCGGTTTGTGTCAGCATAGGCTTTGTGAAATAGTGAACGAGAGATGGCGATGATTATCGTATGGAAACGCCAAACCCCCCTGTAGTTCTGGAAAATTCATGAACTACAAATCTCCCGGCTGGCCCAGTCAGACACTGTCTGACAGACTAATAAAAACTTTTTTTTACTAATTACTATTGACATTTTATAAAAATTATCACACATAAATTATGTGACATAATACGTTATAAGGTCAAGGTGAAAACAAAAACGTAACAGTTTCCGAGAGGCAAATTCATTTTTGAAATTTATTAGAGGCATATTTCCAATACTGATATACAGTTCTCCTTCCTTCAGGGACCACCCGTAAGGGTCATCAATCCCTTAAGGGTCATGTTTCCTCCGATTTGAAAAACTGTCCCTTATGGCCCATAAGTTATGGGCGACATTTTTTCCTAGCAATAATTGTCTTTCAAGAACTCGTCAATTATGTACAAACATGAGATGTCAGAATAGTGACCGTAAACGACACTGTTTATAAGTTTTGAATTTTAATGTGCTTTTTGGAACGTAGTCCCGAAACTACCGCGCATCAGATAATTGGCTTGTTCAAACGAAAACTATCACAACAGGTCACTCAGAAGATCGTGAACTTGGTTAAAAGCGAAATCGGATATGTAACGGACGAAATTAAAACTTTGATACCGTAAATTATTAACGAAAAGTCTATCATAGTAAAAAGTTGTACAGGGGGGGTTGATTATAAGGTCAGCCATTTGTGCCGTTATAAGGTCAAGTCAGTTTTTTTGCACTAAAGTCAAGTCAGTTTTTTCAGGCACTAAGGTCAAGTCAGTTTTTTTGAGTAGCATGCTTTTTAGGAAAAAAATCTTTAAAATGATGTCTTTTTACGTTTTTTTTTTTTTGATGAAGACGAATACCGATAGGCTACAGAGGGTCTGGTTATAAGGTCACAAAAGGTGACCGCTATAAGGTCAAGTCTTCTTTTTTGCACTAAGGTCAAGTCATTTTTTTCTTGCACTAAGGTCAAGTCAATTTTTTTCTTTTTTGAAGTACAGTTTTTTTTTTGAAGTACAGTCCTTCACCATTTATCGGACGCTCATTTATCGGACGCTTACTCATTNGCTTGTTCAAACGAAAACTACCACAACAGGTCACTCAGAAGATCGTGAACTTGGTTAAAATCGAAATCGGATATGTAACGGACGAAATTAAAACTTTGATACCGTAAATTATTAACGAAAAGTCTATCATAGTAAAAAGTTGTACAGGGGGGGGGGTTGATTATAAGGTCAGCCATTTGTGCCGTTAAAAGGTCAAGTCAGTTTTTTGCACTAAAGTCAAGTCAGTTTTTTTGAGTAGCATTTTAGGAAAAAAAATCTTTAAAATGATGTCTTTTTACGTTTTTTTTGGATGAAGACGAATACCGATAGCCTACAGGGGGGTCTGGTTATAAGGTCACAAAAGGTGACCTCTATAAGGTCAAGTCTTCTGTTTTGCACTAAGGTCAAGTCATTTTTTTCTTGCACTAAGGTCAAGTCAATTTTTTTGTTTTTTGAAGTACAGTTTTTTTTTGAAGTAGTTTTTTTTTTTTGAAGGACAGTTTTTTTTTTGTACCGCCTATAGGACAAAACTACGACTTTTTTCATTATGGGCAACCAATTTTTTTGAAAAACTGATTTTTATTAAATACTTTATTATCCCGAGTGTAGTACATGTTTTTTCAATTCGATTCTTTTTGAGCTGAAATAGTTTCTGGCCAGTCTGATGTTTATGTACGCGAAATCGTTTACGGTACTATATTTTCTTTTTTTTGCGAAGCCGAAAGGTGGCGATGATTGTCTAAATTGAAAACAGGAGAATGCCCGTGACTTTTATTGTCAGCTATTCAAGGTCGACCCGCGCTATATCACTTTACTATGATTGGTAATGTATGAAGAATTTTTATATGCTTTTCTTTACATCATCAAATTGATAGAGACCGTGAGAGTGATTCATACAAACACTGCAAGGTTGATCAAGTGTGTCTACGATAGGGTGTACCAAGCTTTTGAGTATGGGACCATCAAAAATGATATTACAAATTAAGAGTATGTATTTTGCACCTTTTTTGAAAAAAAAAATTCGAATACACCAATCCAGAATATACATTTTGTAGGTTTTTTGAAACATTTGAAATTTTTCGATAGAGCAGTGGTTAAGTAAACAAAAATCAATGAGACCTACATTTATGAGTATTCTATAAAATTGCGTCTGCATCTAAAAATATCGAAAATCGACGCCTAGGGGTTAAAATTCGGTGGTCCTGTAATGAAATTTTGTATCAGTGCATCATGCTCTATCATATGGTACTAAAATTTTTCTGATTAGGAGACCCCTGAAAAAAGCTTGGGACAGCCTAGTCTACAACTGGGTCTTTTTTCATTGAACACTGGTGTTATTGTTATCCATATTTAATTCCTATAAATAATAAAGCCTTAAGGTTATTAAGGGCCAAGTCATGATCGATTATGAAAGCAAAAACAAAAATAGAATAAAATAAATTGTCAGTCGAGCCTTTTGTACATGACCCCCAAATTCAACGAAGTTTTATATGTTTTGTTAATTGCAATTGTATCGTTCCAGTGAAAATCGCTTTTACTGGATAAACCAGAATTATATAAACAAGATTAATTTTGGAATGTAAGAGAAAATAGAAATATGCTTTATCGTAAAAAATAGGTCAATGTATTAGAAAGTAGGACGTTCATAATCTTATAGACATATGAATTTTTCGGCCAAAAAGTAAGTCATCGAAATGAATGAAAATCATAAGTCTGTAGTACAGACTCTGTACCGGGTTGGTTATAAGGTTAGATATTTGGTCGGTAGAAGGTGTTAATAACACCGCGTGTTCTTTTTCACTAAGTTCTTATGGCCCATTAAGTTATGGCCCATAACTTATGGGCCTTCGGACGAAATCATGTCTTTTTTGGGACAAAAAATCTAAACAATCTTGTTTATAACCCCTTTTTAAGATGAAGATTTTAAACCTTATAACCAAGATGGTTATAAAGCCAAGTCAGTTTTTTGGGCTGGGCGTCATAAACACACCCATACATGGTGTTCAAAAGAGATATAATAATATAACCATTTCGCACCTATGTCCAGTTATTGGGCAGGTTTTCCCGTTCACGGTGTTATCAGTCAATATTGAAAAGTCATCCGATCATAGTACGAGCGGGAATATATGAATTCATATACATGGCCATGCATATTAGTTTAATATAAACCCTGCGCAATAATCGGCACATTTTTCCCGCTCGTACTATGATCGGATGACTTTTCAAAATTGACTGATAACACCGTGAACGGGAAAACCTGCCCAATAACTGGACATAGGTACGAAATGGTTATATTATTATAAATATATGTTGATTGTTAACTCGAATTGTAAACTTTTATGCTCATATTTCGTTTTCAAGAAGTAAGTCAGTCGCGCTATATTCTGCAGATTAGAAGCAGACATAAAAAGGAAGAAGGCGTCATTAGCAGAGGTCTGGCTAGCCAATTTATGGCCACACAACTCAAATATGACTCGCCACATTCAACTTGTTAATTACTTATATATAGTCCATACTCTAAACAATTTATTAAATCGAAACTATAATTATTTCGAGAAAACAAGTAAAAAGTGACCTTTTATAATGTTATAGTTGTAATATTTACAAGCAAAAACAGGATCTTGATAGTAGTATAGTGCGCGGTGGAGGGTCTCCCCGTGGCAATAAGTGTCAATAGCTGTTTTGCCTACTCGTTTATTTTCTTACGACGCTTGATATATTCTGATGATTAGCAACTCGGGGGAATCTAGTTTCTTATAATTTCATTATTGTTTTACGCTATCGAGAGTCTTGGTAAAGAGAAACTGGCGGGTTGGACACCGCTGACCATCATTGAGCTCATCAAATAATTATGACGTATCGGCCCAATAAAGGCCTACCGACTAAATCTGAACTTCAAATATCGAAATATTTATTTTTTTGAGAAAGTCAAGATATATTTGGCAGATGAAGGACTCTTTGAAAAAAAAGATCGAATACCAAGGCATAAAGAAACTTTTTTACTGAAAATTTATGCTCTTCCGTTTTTGAGCAAGTCCTAACTAGTAAAGTAGTTAATATGATTTTTTTTAAATAATGAATTATAGACCATTGAGAGTTATTTACAGGGGGCCCATTTTTTTGAACCCCATTTTTTTTGGAGTGCATTAAGGTCAAGTCATTTTTTCGGGCTTGACCTTATAACCAGACCCCCATGTACGTTTTGTACGTGTACGATTAGCTCGTTTTCAGTTTTTAAGCGCTCTTTGATCATAAAATTTACAGGGGTGTTGGTTATAAGGTCAGCCATTTGTGCCGTTATAAGGTCAAGTCAGTTTTCCCAGCACTAATGTCTTAGTACGGATAAAAATTTATGGTTGATTATAAGGTCAAGTCAGTTTTTTTTTAAATTGCATTAGGGTCAAGCCAGTTTTTTAGACCTTGACCTTATAACCAACCCCCCTGTAAAAAAATCTGGAAATTACAGAATGCAGATTACACACTGAGGGGTGCTTATAAAGTCAGAAATATCGCGAAAGGTTATATTTTTCACATTTTTAAATGTTATTTTTTATGAGATCTCACCCAGAAAGTCAGGTTTTACACAAACCCACACGAAAAAAAAAATTCTGTTCAATTGACCATCTGAATTTCAGATTCTGAAACGTCTTTTCCGATTAGAGTAGAGTCCTCAAAGAAAGTAAATTATATTTTAGACTATGAATTTAAGTGGTTAGATCGTGTCGGACGGTGATATCGCATGTCTGATCCACGGTCGTTGCCGAATTATGATAAAGAGGAGCTCCGAAAATGGGACGCCCGAGGGGCTCTGCTCGGCCATCCCGGACCATCGCCTCCGTTTGGTAATTTTTTTATTTATTGTGAAAATAAATTATATAGACGGTCACGTCAACGGAAATTAGTTAAATATAGTTTCCGATATGAATATAATCATGTAGAATTAAAGTTACTTCAAAATACCTCAAATTCTCGATCTCAATAGTTCCCTTGAAACTGTTTCTAAAAGTGAGAATTTGAGAAAGAAAAGTGCACCAAATATTATTTTTTATGATAAATTAGATATCGGACTATATTATCATAAACCAATATTTGGTCCATTTTTTAATCTCAAATTCTCAGTCTCAGAAACAGCTTCAAATGGATTTTTCTGAGCGAGAATTTGAAATTAAAAATATAAGGTTTTTTTTGATGAATCATAGAGATATGGTTATAAGACTGCTCTTTTGGCAAATCACAAACTCGGAATGTTCCGTATAAAATTTTGCTATAACTAAAATTTTATACTCTGAATGTTTTTTTATACTCTGAGTGATATTTTGTAAATACAATAATATGCTTGTTCACTCTAACAAAATTATGTCCATTGTTAGATTTCGAACTTCACTTTATAAATGTTAACGTTCATAAACAAAGCAATTGTTTCGCTGTTTTGTATGATGATTTTAAGTCTTGGGTCTTTGAAAGAAGTGACCTTTGAAATAAACTTAAATCGACAGCAAAATACCTAAAATAACAAGGACTTAGGTTGGAGATGTCACATTTATCTTCTTATTGTAAATTGCACTAAATAGAAAAGTTTGGACATGATAATATGTACAGGCGGGGTTGGTTATAAGGTCAGCCATTTGACCTTGACCTTATAACCAACCCCCCCTGTATACATTTTTTTTCACCTAAGATTTTTTGCCGCGGTCCTACAAATACACTTAGGTCCACAAAAAAGATAACATTCCGTTGCAGATGCATCTAGATGTTTTATTTATCTTGCCGTTATAAAATTTCACCATTTTTAGTAAAATGGTAAATATCACGGTACCCATAAACACACCTGGCAAATAGTAGTTGATGAATTTGTGTACTTAGAAACATCATTATCACTTTCCACGGTGACGCCGGAAGAAGAAACGTTGACCATCTCCAGTGATATTCCTGACAATGAAACACAGACTGACGGTAAGACATTAACCCTAAACGGCACCGTATGAATTCGTAAAAAGTACATGCTGGATAATACTTTTGATTTTATTAAAATGTTGAACATGATTTTTTGGCACCTGTTTTTAAACGGCTACAAAGAGGTCTGGTTAAAAGGTCTCAAAAAACTATTTTTTCAAATTGTTATAACGTCAGGTAATGTTTTTTCGGGCTTGACCTTATAACCAGACCCCTGTATAAGTTATACCTGTAATAAGCAGTTAAAGACCCCAGCGCCGTAGGCGCGGC
>SCLG01000091.1:808287-841741 GCA_004367875.1 Oikopleura albicans | reverse complement strand
CTTGTAATAAGTTTTATATATTCGTGATCAGTAAATCAGGGGCTTTCATTTGAGACCCCTTTTGACGGATTCTAGAAAAAAAATTTTTCAAATAGGCAAACCGTCCTTTATTAAGCCCTCCAGTATTACATGAATGTATCTGTCATGAAGGTTTACATTTGATTTTTAACGACAAAAACGACTAATCAGCCTCTTATAAACTTTATCAAAAACAAAAAAAATCTGACTGTATCTTTTCAAGATGATTTTGACGATCGCGATTTTGGAGAAAAGGTGCAGATTTTAGACCGCACAAAGAAAGTGGGAAATGTTTGTTATTGTGTTCGAGCTGTTATTGAAGATCCAAACGAAACATTGGAGTCGCATTATCTACTCATCCAGGTTGGTCGAGAAAGTCCAAAAAAATTAATTTTTGAAATTTTTACCAAAAAAGGATGTTTTAAACTTTAAAATTTAAAGTATTTCTAGTTGGTCGTAAAATTTGTAACTTTGAAGTAACTTTTTGATGGATTTCTATTTTGGATTTCCAAATGTTGTAACAATTTAAAAATCTAGACAAAAATTAGACAGATAAGATATATGTCTATGAATAAAATGTCTAGCTATGCATTTTGTCATATCGTAAAAAAACACAAAAATACCAAACCGAAAAATGGGGGCGAATAATTTCTAATAAGGCTTCCCTATAAATACAGGGGTTGTTTATAAGTTATAAATTATAACGTCTTGATTTGGCCCATTATACGGCCTTAAAGGACCATGTGGGTTTTTTTTTACTAAGGTCTTATTGGCCCTTTTCCTTAAGACCTTATAACCAATCCCTGGAAGAATTATTTTTGGATAACTCCAAATTTGACGGGTTCTAAATCTTGAAATTTTCTACAGGGGGGGTTGGTTATAAGGTCAGCCATTTGTGCCGTTATAAGGTCAAGTCAGTTTTTTTGCACTAAGGTCAAGTCAGTTTTTTTTGGCACTAAGGTCAAGTCAGATTTTTTTGAAAACCATAATTTTTGGAAAAAATCTTTATAATCATGTCTTTTTTAGCTTTTTTCTGGACGAAGACCTCCCCCCCGCTCGCACATATTTTTTCCATAGAAATCATGTCTTTTTTCACTATTTTTCTATTAAATCATACCTTTTCGCCCTTTTTTTGACATACATATAGGGGTTGGTTATAAGGTCAAGTCAGTTTTTTAAAATGCATTTAAGGTCAAGTCAGTTTTTTAAAATGCATTTAAGGTCAAGTCAGTTTTTTAGACCTTGACCTTATAACCAACCCTCCTGTAAATTAAGAAACATGTTTTAGGAGAATAAACCGGAATGTCGACATAAATGGTATTTGCCCGCCGGATTAGTCCTTCCGAACGAATCGTTCGACGAGGCAATTGTTCGAATTGTTCGAGAAGAAGCCGGCATTACTGTAATTCCTATTACAGGTACACATTATGCCGCTATGATTTCAGACTGATTTTACTTGTTAATTCAGTCATCCTGGTTGAAGAAATTGGACCATTTTGGATGCGATTCACATATCTCATGCGTATCTCCATCCCCGACGAAAAATTATTAAACGAAAATAAATTGCCAAAGGTCAGTACGACACCAATATTTTATTTTTATATCCTGCATTTTTGATGACATTTTTTGTAACTTTCAAAAAAATATTTTTTTCTAGATTATGTTTACAGGGGGTTGGTTATAAGGTCAGACATTTGGACCGTTAAAAGGTCAAGTCTTTTTTTTTGCAGTAAGGTCAAGTTAGGTTTTTGATAAAGCATGAAGGAAAAAAATCTTTAAAATCATGTCTTTTTAAGTTTTTTCCTGGATGAAGAAAAGGGGTTGTTTATAAGGTCAGCCATTTGGACCGTTATAAGGTCAAGTGAGTTTTTTGAGAAGCATGATTTTTGGGAAAATCTTAAAAATCATGTATTTTTCTGATGAGGACCTACAAAAATAAAAATTAACAAAAGAATAACATAATTATCACTTTTTTCTGAAATTTTGAAAGCTATAAGGTCAAGTCAATTTTTACATCTTATTTTTTGGATTTTTTTAGGGCAAAGAATAAATTAATATTTTTTATTATTTCAAGATTGTGGAAGACAAATACAGTATAAAGGCCCAATTCTGGTCGCGCGAAAAAATCGAAACGCGCCGATATGACTTGCGCGACGATGATCTGTTGCGCGCAATTAAAGTGGCAACGCGCGTCAAGGCACGCTCAGAATATCAAAAAGAAAATCGCTTTGCGAGTTACAAATGGAATACGCTCTCAGTTGAACCCAAGGCCAAAAAGTACCTCTCTATTCGTGCATGTTTTATTTTTCATGATGAGCCGGACAAATCGCACTGGGTTATACAACACAAGGACACCAAGGCGCTGCCCAATATTCCGGGCTGGCAAGCCATTGTACGTATTCGCAAAAATGTTTATTTGGAGTTAACGCCTGCGCTCCCGTTTTTTAACTCCTGTTGCGCTGCCGGCAGTGCCATATGACACTGCTGGTTGAAACTAAAGGGCCAGGTCATGTCTACTTATTTCAATAATTCTAAATGTATTATTTTAGGAACAAAAATGTCTCCATGCAGTTATATTCAAGTTTCTCGTCCGTATTCATGACAAGAACAATTTGCATTGGTATTCGTACAAGTAAGTGCACCAAAAACTTTTCTATAATTGATCTTCAATAAGATGTCGAAGTTTGAAAACATTCTATAGGGGGCTCTGATTGTAAGGTCTAATATTTTGACCGTTGTAAAGTCAAGTAAGTTTTTTCATCATAAATCATGTTCGTATTCGTAAATACGATATGTATGGTAGGGAGGGTTGGTTATAAGGTTGAAGCCATTTGGACCGTTATAAGGTCAAGTCGTTTTTTTCACTAAGGTGAACTACACCACCTAACACGTTATGTTAACACCATTTAACGTCAAAAACTGTTAACATAATGTAATTTTGTTAACATAATGTGGTAGGGCGTTTGGTTAAACAATTGGAAATCGAGGTTAATCAAATCCCAAAAAGTGTTAACATAATGTAATGTTATTAACATAACGTGTGTTAACATAACGTGTTAGGTGGTGTATTTGGACTGTTATAAGGTGAAGTCAGTTTTTTTGGCAGGAAGGTCAAATCAGATTTTTTTCAGAAGCATGTTTTTTGGGAAAGATCTTTAGAATCATGTCTTTTTAAGCTTTTTTTTTCTGGATGAATATTTTGGCGATCGTGAAAGTTTGATCCTTTAGGTTTAAGGGTGTCATATCTCCCATACCATTTTTATATTATAAATGTTAATTAACATTTTTAGGACAGAAGGTGTCACCTGTGTTGAACATAAAAAGGCCGAAAATATTTGTGACCCACAGGGCATCAGACTTACAGTTGTTTTCCGCGTTAAGCTCGACGAGGCGAAGAACATGTCAACAAAACATGTAAGTAACTATCATAGATAATTACAGGCGTTGTTGGTTATAAGGTCAGTGATTTTGACCGCTGTAACTTTTACTATATAAGGTCATTTTCATATAAATTATGTCTTTTTACAGGGTTGGTTATAAGGTCAGCCATTTATCCACGGATCATACGCTAGAATGTCTAATTCAAATTATCATAAATATTTTTATCGAGAGGTTAATTATTGTTTGTTGTATTCCCATCGGTGAAGACTACTTATTATTGTCTAAAGTAACACGCACGCATAAAGCCACCGTAACAAAATGTCAATGGGCTCTACAGTTTCACTCGGGATTAGTTCTGTCATTTTAAACATCATGTGAGGGTAGTATAGTAGTGCTACTATTTATACTAATGTTTTATGAGAGAAAAAATAGTTCTGCATATACTGGGGTTGGTTAAAACTGAGGTCGGCACTCGGGTACCCGACACCTGAGTAAGTTTTGGGACCCGAATTTCCAGACCCGAGTTTTTTGGTCTGTGACCCGACTCGAAAACCCGTGCTTTACCCGCGGTTTACGGGTTGGGTAGGAAAACAAATCGAATGTGCCGACCTCTGTTCCGACTAGAGATGCACTCTCGGATTCCGACCCGAGTTTTCCCCGCGGGTTGGACAACGTTTTTGAGCTCGGGAAACTCGGGTAAAACAATTCGGGTCGGGAAACCGTTTCGAAAACTAGGGTATTTTGAGTAAAAAATCGGGTAGGGCAAGAAAATTTTCCGAAAAGTGCATCTCTGGGTCAGTTTGACTAACTCGGACATTTGTCCTGCTAAAGGTCAAGTCAATTTTTCTAATAAAAAAATCTTTAAAATCATGCCTTTTTTGACAAAAATCTTCAAAATCATGTATTTTTACGTCTTTTATTTGAATGAAGACTCCATTTTTGGCCGAGTCTGTTTTTTTAACTTGGACCTTATAGCCACCCTTGTAGCTTCTAAATAAATATAGTCAACTTCATTATACTGTATGAGTGAATCATTATATTCTATCTTAGTATCACTACGTATGCGGTATAATTATACATATTATCTTATCGAATCTCCAACGAAATATCTATCAAATCACTCGATTGGAAAATCAATCATTTTAAAACTTAGCGTGATTATAAATTTACGTATTTTTAACAGTCGTTTAAATATTTAAAAGTACCCCTTTTTAGCGATTTCCACAAGTGAAGTCAAACGAGCCATACGAATGGCAACGAATTCAGGATAGGTCAACGACTGATGCTGTTCGAGAAATTCTAAATCAAAACATCCTGACGCCTCTTCAGTCACCAAAATTGATCAAAATGGGACATGGGATAAGTCAGGTAAGTGTAGGACCTTAGATTATAAGCTGTACAAAAAAGGGACTGAAGCTTGAATGGCACCGTGGTCTTTTGGAGAATACCTTTTTCGGAGAACATACAAAAAACGTTTGTCGGACAAAGTATCTAAAAAGTTCCTATCGCAAATGGTCGGGTTGTCTCATATTAATTTTTCGATAAAACGTTTAACGGAGACGTTTTCTCGGAAAAAGATTTTCTCTGACAAAAGTTTTCTCCGAAAAATTCCGGTGCCGCATGAATTGCCATTAACTAGAGTTGCCCAACGGACCAGCCCCACTTAGTGGGCTTGAAAATCCGCATAATACAATGATTTAACCAAGTAGCCCCAATTACTGGTGGCATATCATAATGCGACGAGTATGTGGGGAAAGGATGTACAGGGTTTTTTTTTCAAAGTCCAAATGGACCTTAATTAAGGTCAAGTCCGTTTATAACCAGACCCCCCTTGTACCAGTAGCCAGTGTCATGATAGGGCAGCTGCACAAAGCGGGGGTGATGATGCATGTATTAGTCCGTTGCAGCCCCGCACAGCGGTGGTCAAATATTGCAAAAATGTCTACAGGGGGGTTGGTTATAAGGTCAGCCATTCAGACCGTTATAAGGTCTAGTCAGTTTTTTGCACCGACATTATAATATTGGTACGCATACTGGCTCAAAAAGCTTCATACTACTTCAAATGAATAATTATGTTATTCAAAAAAAAAATTAATCATTTGTCTCGCAGGATGAGCAGTACCAGACGGAGTTACATTTGGACACTTGGCATAGCAACCCGCTCTTTTCAACAGCGGCGCGAAATTTCAAGGGAAAAAAGGTTCTATCTTAATATATTCAATCTAATTTATATTATATAAATAACCCTTACATGCTGCTTTATGGAACTGTATCCATAAAACATGTAGTTTCTTAAGTTCACTTATCTACATAATTCAATTTAAAAAGTTCACAAACCACACATATTTAAGAGATTATTATTTTTTTGCTAAACATTCTATTTCTAGTCAGCTATATATATAAATATCTTCATTTAAATCAAGAGAAAAAAACGCGTATGTAAAATAATAGGATTACAGGCGTTGTTGGTTTTAAGGTCGGCCATTTTGATCGCTATAAGTTCAAGTCAGTTTTTTTATCCTAAATCATGTATTTTTAACGGACGACGACATCCCTCCGTTGGCTCATTTTTTTCAATAAAAATAACTTTTTTCTGTAAAATCATGTTTTTTTGAACTTTGTTTGACTTAGTTTTTCAAATAAGGTTTTTAAAAGGTACCTTAACAGTCATGCGCATCTGGGGTAGCTAGGTACCCAATTTGCTCTGGCGCACCAAATAATGAACGGATTTTTTTGATTATTATTTTATTTTGAAGCTCTGTTCTTCTTCTCTTACTGGGGTGATTTTCAACCTTAACCATCGTCTCTTCCTCCACGGACCCAAACGTAAAAACAATTTTCAAAAAAAAAATATTTTTATTCCATATAAAAACGTAAAATTTTTTTTAATTTCAAATCCGTTGTCAGTTTTTCATTATCACAAGCCGTTCTCTTTTTATTTAGAAATAAAGTGAAAATGGGTAGCTAGCTACCCAATATGCGCATGACTGTTAAGGTCAAGTCAGTTGTTAAAAGGTACATTAAGGTCAAGTCATTTCGAAGACCATGAGCTTATAACCAACAACGGCTGTACGTATATAGTGTTAACTGTGATATTCAGTCACTTAACTCCCAGGGGGAAGTGCGTGTAAATAGACACGCAACTGGGTTTTTTCGTCGATTTAAGGCATATGGCCCCGTAGGGCAAAACGGGTATTGGTGACCCCCCCCTCAACTTTTCGAGAAAATTCGATTGGCGGTGTTATTTTTTGCGTAGGTTGGAGATTTCAAACAGCTCTCTAGTGGGCCCTGGTGGCCCAAATCAATTTCTGAATAGTCAGATAGACGTAGTTTGACGAGCTCTACAACTTGGCTTTACCAGTTTTTTTTGAATTACTGCGAATTATTGTGAATTTTTTAAGTGCGTGTTTATTTACACGCATTTTCCCCCTACGGGTTCCCAAAAACTCCTCCCCCCTGAGAGTTAAATCATTAACAAAAAATATTTTTGAAAGTATTATTTTTTCTAATCTGGCAAAAATTTACCCCTGGCACAAATTTCCGGAAAAACGCTTTTCTCAATATTCAATAAATAACGTTCTAAATATGAACACGGCCTCAAATAAGAGACCCATGTATCTATGGGTTAAAATTTCGTTTTTCGCCAAACGGTGCGTCTCTTTTTTCCCTTGCGCTTCCATTATCTTTCCGCTTTCACCTGTTTCATACTATTGTAGCAAAAAGCGCTTCTTGGCTGACCTCTATTTAACGCTCAAAACACACAATGGACAAAACTTTGCCGTCCAAAAGCATTTCTACCTAAGAATGTAGTTAAAGGTACTACGCTTGGCATTTGTAAAGTTAGATTTGTTCAGAGAATCTGAACGCAAACTACAGAAACGCTGCTATTTATTTTTTACGGTCATTTTTTAACAAAGAATGTATTGGAACTTCTTGAAGTCGTGACGCCATTTGTTGGTAGTAGAATGGCCTGGTTAAGGTATAATTTCCAAAACAAAACTATTTTGAATAAATTCCGCACGTAATTTAATTCTCAAAATGTCACATTTTCCTACTGAACTTCGTTTTCACTAATTTTTTTTTGGGAAAAAACAAATCGTTATAAACAGTACCGTAAATCAGAGGTCGGCAGATTTTGTACCCTTGTCCGCGGACAAGGGTAAACACGGGTAACTTTCAATGGTTGGGTACACTTTTATTTTTCACACTGTAAACAGTCAATGACCCATTACCCGCGGGTAATTACCCTTACTCGAGTACTAACCCTTGCTCGGGTAATTTTCATAGTTTGGGTAATTATCATTGAGAAGGAGTGGATGAAAAAACATTTTTTGCTCAAGTTTCCGACCTCTGCCCTAAATGTGGTCGAATTATTTGTTTTCTAGAAAAAGTTATTTTGAATCATGTCAAAGCACGAAAATACGAAGCTGTTCTTTTTCATATAGCATATGTGCTAAATAATGACTTTTTCGTGAAAATTTATGGTTTTAAAAATAACGCGACAAATTTAATTTTATTTGCTTAAACAAGATCTTTATGCTGATGACATTAGTAACCAACAATTCACTCCTATTTTTTGGTCTGGAATTTATAAACATTTCCCTTCTAGTTGTTTTAAGATTATATCGAGGAAAAACGGAAAAATAGAAAAACCGGTTTAATCGAACGGGTTAGGACGAATGTCGTTTGTAACAAAAATTAAGTCGTTTACTCTTCTATTTCGTGTCCCTCATATGATAGGTGGCGGTCCTACGTATATGGTGTACCTTTAGGGAACTATGAAACATAATAAGGTTGATGATAATTTAAGGGGTTACACGATTGGCGTGCTTCCATTTGAGTCATTGCCCTCGTTCCACTCAGCTGAAAGCATTATCAATGAGATATTTTTCTGTTCAATAAAAACGACGTTTTTTAGTGAAACATTAGAGAAATTCGTTCAGTATTTCTTTGTAATGTATGAAATATGGCATGTTGATTTTTTGTTTCCCTAAAAGTTTTTTTAAAGGTTAAATAATTATATGTAATGTATGTTATAGTATACATTGGTATATACATGTGTAAGTTTTGAACAATTATTTGCATAGGCCAAATTTGTGGTTTCCAGTCGTTTTAAAAATCAGTTTTTGGTTGCAATGCGTTTTCCGAACTTGACCCCCTTAAACATACAGAAATAATCCGGGTTAACTTCCGCATTTTTTCGAGATGGAATCTTACACATACATTAACTGTTTTAGTTCAATTCTCAAAATCAGTGTATTTTGTTTTGTTGGCTGAATCCTATATTTTTTAAAACACAAAAAAAAATCGTAAAATACCGTGGTGAAAAATTGGAGATCAAAGAATAAAGGACGTGCAAAACCTTCTTTTCTGATATTTTATATTTGAAAAATATAAAAATAAATTTACCTTAATTATTCCTTAATTGATTCTTTGATTGATTTCGTGTACTCGCAAGTTTTTTGTACGGGCCTATTAGAAACAAAAATTATGTACAGGCTTGGAGGTTGGCTATAAGTTATATATACTTATAACTTAGAGTGTCACGATATGGCTTTCACAACCGAATAAGGTATTGATCTAAAAAAAAGTGTAAAAAACATTAATTTCAAGATTTTTTTCCGAAAATTACATGATTCTGAAAATACCAAATTAGACCTCAGTGCAAAAAAAACATACAGGGGGGTATGGTTATAAGGTCACAAAAGGTGACCGCTATAAGGTCAAGTCATCTTTTTTGCACTAAGGTCAAGTCATTTTTTTCTTGCACTAAGGTCATGTCAATTTTTTTTAAAGTATGTGTTTTGGGAAAAAATCTTTGAAATCATGTCTTTTTACGATTTTTTTCGGATGAAGACCTCCTCCTATTAAATTAGACGGCGCAGCCTGAAAAGGTCGAAAATGGCTTAAAAGGTCGATAAGCTCAAAGGTTGCGCCCCTTAAAACGTACCGAATTTATAAGTTATAAGCTCGGCAATTCGGTACGTTTTAAGGTCTAATAAGGTCTTACATGTATGCTCTTTTTTACACTGAGGTCTAATTTGGTATTTTCCGAATCATGTCATTTTGGGAAAAAAAAATCTTGGAATTAATGTCTTTTTACACTTTTTTTAGATCAATACCTTATTCTGTTGTGAAAGTCATACCGTCACACTTTCACATCCGAACCGTAACGATTTGGGTACGTTTTTCCAGTTAGGGGAATGTTCGACCCTTTTCTCGTTCATTTTGCCAATAGTTGTTACGATATGGCTTCCACAATTTATGAAGTCCAGTTGTATTTTGAATCAGTTCATTGGGCATCGCGGTTTTTCAGAGAAAACGTATTTTGAAAAAAAAAGTTTTTCCCTAAAAACTTTATTCGCAGAAAACGTTTTTCGGAAATTTCCTAATAAAATTTCCTCCGAAAGACCGCGGTGCCGTTTATTGTGGTACCATTAACAGCGTAATGTCTTTAACGATAAGTGCCAATTTAGATTGACGGACGATGAAATGGCATTATGAAACATAATGAATCACATGAACAACGAAAATGATGGTCCCAAGTGGGATGAACTGTGTCAAAAGGTAAAAAAAATGTAATACAATTATTGTATGTACTGTAACCACGTCGCTTGGCGCCACTAAAAATAATCAATTCTTAACACAGAATTATATATTATTCGATATAAATAACGTTGACCTATATTTTTTGAAGCGTTTATAATTCGAATGAACGGCTTGATTGTTTTTTAGGTTGCACCAATCTCTAGAGAGAAAAATCGTATTTCTCGTCCATTAAAATTACGAGGACCCTACAAAAAAAAACAGAAAATTAAAATGGTAGAAAGCATTAATGAATGTATATTTTTGAACTATTTTGGTGCATTCAGGTCTCAAGACCTTATAAATAGTGTTGGAAGTTTTGGGCGTTGGGAGCGTTGAGCGTTAGGACAATTTTCTTCCCATCGCGTTGGGAACGTTAGGCGTTGGGGTAATTGGCCAACGTTTTCGTTGGGCGTAGGAAAAATTTGGAGGGTTAGACAACGCTTGCGTTGGGCGTTGGGACAATTTGAGCGTTGGTCAACTTTTCCAACGCTGCTTATAACCATCTGAAACCATTACGACCATGAGACCATGAGTACACCAAAAAGGCACAAATACTTTATGCGGAAAAGGGCGAAAAGACATGAATTTATTGATTGTATTTTTTGTATTCCAAAACGTGATTTTCTAAAGTAAATATTATATTTAAAATATATAATAATGGATGATTCTAGGCGAAATTAACGGAACAAGATCGATCGATTTTGACATGCTCCGACAAGTTCTAAATCCCGCATTTGTCAAGGCTGAATCGGAAGTGGAGCCACAGAGCAGATTAATGAGGATCAAACGCATTTCCGATGAAGCCTACATGCTCAAAACGGAAAGAAATCCAGGTTTTAAATATTTTATAAATTTATGTTGGTCAAACTTTGTATTAGTTTTTGGTGGATTTTGACTTATGTAGTATGTTTTGGATATGAATCACGCCGGCACCGCCGTCTTTCGGAGAAAATACAAGAAAACTTTTTTCGGCGAAAATACAAGAACACTTTTTTTGAAGAAAATACAAGAAAACATTTTTCGGAGAAAATACAAGAAAGCTTTTTTCGGAGAAAATACAAGAAAACATTTTTTGGAGAAAATACAAGAAAACTTTTTTGGGAGAAAATACAATAAAATATTTTACGGAGAAAATACAAGAAAACTGTTTTCGGAGAAAATGCAAAAAAAACATTTTTCGGAGAAAATGCAAGAAAACATTTTTCGGAGAAAATAAACGAAAACATTTTTCGGAGAAAATAAACGAAAACATTTTTCGGAGAAAATAAACGAAAACATTTTTCGGGAGAAATATTTATAAATTTTGCTGTATAATATTTGTTAATCAGAGAAAACATTTTCCAATAAAAACGTTATTCGTAGAAATTTTTTTCGGTGAAATTCTGATTTTTTTTGCTGAAAATTTCAACAAAAAGTTCTGTATTTTTGAGAATAATTTGCATCAAAAAAAAAAATTGCTCAATTTTTTCGAGAATGTATTTGGGTGAATGAAGGTCTAACTAAAAAAGCGTTTAATTACCCTTCGTGATAGTAAACGCACTTTTCTATTTATTGCAAGTTATTTGACGTAGTAAATTTAGTGGCAGGCAGGCGATATTCGAATACATTTGCCGACTTTGTGACGCGGCACCGTGAGGAGTTAACAAAGTACCGATTATGTAAAAAGGCGATTGCGGCTGTCCTCCACTGCTCTCTTAATTTTCTGTATCGCGACAATAATAATCGGAGTAAAGTGATAAAGCGAATCGAACACTTTATTGATATCGTAAGTAGGCATTTGTTATAATACTGCGGTCTTTTAAGGGTCATTAAATTATGATTAAATTTTTAATAATGGTATACGTTTTATCATGATAGTTTGGCACCGACGGTTTTAAAGAAAATCTGACACAAACGTATTTGAGTTTTAAAATTAATCAAAACTAAGACCTAACAAAATAATTTGTCTATTAAAGTAATCTAAAATATCTATAATAAATTATTATTAATAATGGTAAAAAGTGTGTCATCTAAAAACTCAATTTTGTGAAAAAAATTTTGGGCCAAAAATTTAACTAGTTTTATAACTTTCACGTTAATATTTTAGTTTCATTTGTTTCGGCAACTTTCAACGAATGCGCACAAACGTCTTTTCTCGGATTTTTTAATTTAGATTTTAAAAATAAAAATCAATGTCATGAACTTTGGGCGGTTACCCCCTTTTCCCGATATTTTTTCGTGAGACGTTTTTTCAAAAATTGAAAAACAAACACGATTGTGCGCTTAATTTATACGTTTCGTTTCCAAAAGAAGCGATAGACCATGCCCAACAATTTAAAGACCTGACCTTATAACCAAATTATCAATAAAATTAATTAATGATTTTTTTAGGTATGCTGTGATAAGTCGTGCTTGCGGCAGTTATGTAATTATCACCCCGAAGAGCTCATTACATGGCGACAAAGTCTGGAGCACAAAGACGCAAAGGGCGAAGATAAACGAAAAGTACGTACAGGGGGTGTCGATAAGGCGTGACATTCTTACCGCTATAAATTATAGCCTATAAAGTCAAGTCATTTTTTTTTGTTCCACTACAATTTATGTCTCTTTTCAACTTGTAGACAACGGAAACTAGGGGCGGCGAAAAATTTACATTACTGCCCACGTGTGGGCGAAATTGTCTTCATTCCAAATCTTGTCTTTTTGAAAAACTGAATTTTTTTTATAACACCACACAGGGTGCGGAGTTAACGGGCAGCAAAAAATATATACATGTATTTCGTTATTGCTGGAAATTTTTTGAGCCAAAACCTGTCCGTTAACTGGGTTACCCTGCCGTCAACCGCTCATATGGTAATAAGGTCATAGAACAAGAATTTATTATTCAGGGCCTATTTTGAGATTAATTTTAGGTGTATTTCGACTTGCGTGAGCATCATATTCGGCCGTGCCTACGAGCAATCGGTGAAATAACCGGGTTATCAAAAGCAACGCTAAACAACCTGTCGGGGAAAACGCGCGAAGATGGAATCAAACATGCTCTTCAAGGTCGAAAGCGAAATCCGAGTAATAACAAGAATAAATCGGATTCCCTAACCGACAGAGAGCGCACATATTCGACACATTCAAATTCGAGCACGGTATGTAATAACATGAATTTTCAATTTTTTTATATTTCTGAATTTGATACACAACTCGGATGCATCCCGGGAAATTCAAATTTTGAAATAAACCTCAGAAACGAATGAAACTTTATATACAGGGTAACCATACGAAGTCCAACAAATGACTTAAGATTTTCTTTTGCGCCACGTGTTGGCGCTAGAGAGCAATCGTGTTTTTTTTTTAATTTCAAAAATTGTCGTTTGATTGGTCGATCCCGGGACAATCTTGCTGGCTCCAACATTTTTGATTGTCCATTTAAATGGGAATGTTTTCTTCAATTTATATTTACCAGTTTTCCAGTTTATATATATTTTAGCGTAACCAGCTAACTATTTGGGGGCCGTTTTGTTGACAGATAAATGGGTTAAAAAATATTTTGATCATGAGATTAAAGTTTGTTTTTTGTGTATATTTTTTATTTATACCAGGAGTTAAATATGATAACATGCATAATAATTATAAACATTTGTCGCATATTCGGTTTCAGTGGTAAATGTTGGATTGTGCAAGTATGTAGTCAGATAGCTTGTCGCATTTTCCCCATTTAACTCCTCCGAGCCATATCCCGACGAGCCAGTTGACGTGATCGATAGCGGCGAAGCGGGTGCTGGGGGTTCGCTTTTTACACTTTTCTTTGTGAACGCTCCTTTTTCGTACCGGTTGATAAATTCGCCCAATAGCATAGCAACGGATTTTAGCAACAAATCAAGTCTTGATTGTCGTGGCCGCGTGTCGATTAGACCATATTTGCGTTCGATTTCAACGCTCACATACTTGAGCTCATCAAAGGCGAACGTGAGCTTTGTACTCGCCTGTTTTTGATTTTTGTCGTAAATGCGGGTGAGCACGTTTTCCCGCAAGGCGAGTTCAAATGTAGCGTGCATCAAAATGTCGTATTTGCTTGTGAGACGGGTAATACGCAAGGCCCGGCGCATTTCGGTGAATCCGACTTCGAGCAAATCTTTGTAGGCTAATCTAGGATTCGCCCGTTTAACATCGGCTTGTGTGTTGTAAATTTTCATTTTGTTTTTTGAGTGTTTGCAATTTGTGTGATGTCCATTTCCGCGAAATTTGCGTTTTAATAGGGGTCAATTTAAAACCGGTCGCATGAAGTTGCTCATTAGGAGACAGCTGGTACTATTGAAGTTTCGGCGCGACAGAAACAAAAGATTTAAATTAAATACATGTGGTCCAGTCGGCTATCAATTTAAATAAATCGGAAGCATGTGATCTTGATATATATTAATATCACATGCTTCCCATTAAATTGATTTTTTAAACTTATTGATGGACTCACGTGGTCGCAATTACAAGAAACTCCGGTTTTACTATTCTTTAATCGTCGGCCGCGTTTGACGGTTTAACTGAAGTGTAAGGGCGATGGCCCATCGCCGATGGGGAATATCGGATAAGTCCAAAAAATACATGACTACAAAAACTTTTATTATCAAAAATATATATTAATTTACAGGGGGTTGTCTGATATTTTAACGCCTATAAGGTCTTATGGTCTTTTTTGAGACTTCAGTAAAGTTCCTTTTTTGGAGAACACCTGAAAATGGGATGAGGTTTCAGACCCAGTTCGTTAGGGGTTTAAGAAGAAAATTTTTCGTAGTAATGAGAATAATAATTGCGTAGGGTACGACGCATTCAACGCAGCATCGACTGTCAGTGATTCGAAGCCCATTAGAAGATGTTAAACTCGAACCGTGCCAAGTCGAACTGATAGGTCAATCTAGTGAAGATGAGCGATCACCACAGTCTGGTATGTTGACTCTAAACGCATCCTATTTACGGTTTTTTTCTGGGCAGAGCCGACAATTTTGAAAAAATATGTATGGTAGTGATTTTCAAACGCGAAAAAAAAATAAATAATGTTACCACTTTTTGGTAACGTTGCTTGACAGCGCGTCTGAGGCCTATGTGACCTGTCATTGGGCTTTTTGGGCGCGCTCGGCCAATCACCGAAAGGCAATTTCCTGCTTTTAAAATATTTTTGTATTACAGTCCTCCCCCTCTTAAGTGCAGCACTTAAGGAGAAATATGTATTTCCGATAAAAAATTTTTTTCGCGTTTTAAAATCAGGACGATAAACTGTATACACCTCTGCGCCGTTACCTTGCAACTTTTGCCCATATAAAACCCACAAGATAACGGAGTGAACGGGAAAAACTGCAACAGAACGACGCAATGTGTAGGCGTCTGCAAGATAACGCAACGAACAGAAGCAAAAATATATTATGCCCATTTCCCGCAGTGCCGCAATAAATTTTATATTTAAGTTATGAAATCAGGGATCGTATAATAAAACGTAATTTTTACAAGAAATGTTACATTTTACTACATAATGTAAATAAAAAAGTTTTTTCAAAGTAAGCTGCAAGATAACCGCGCAGTGCGTAGGCGTTTTATGATAAACCAGGGCGGGAAATCTGCAAGATAACGGAACGATGGGGCAAAATGCATGATAACGGGTGACAAGATAACAGCGCAGGGGGTGTATTAGAGGTCTCCAAGTGCCGACCTCTGATTTAAGAAAAGGCCGGTTTTTGGAAAAGTTAAAATATATATTTTAGACGATATGTACATAGGCAATCGGGAACGCCGTGAACGCCGCTTTGCCATAACTGATGTAAATGATGTTGCACCTCCTATAACGGCAAAGTTAGTTCAAACGCCTGTAACTACACAAATCACTACCCAGGTTAGTTGCATGTTCCAATTATATATAGGCTGTACAATATACAATATACTGTATATATGAGTGTATATGAGGTAATTTTAATTATGATAAATTTAATTTTTAGCCGTTAATTGCAATGGTGAGTACGAATCCGATCATCAACAGTCCAATGAGTGTATCTGAGTCACATCCAGGATCCGCGTTACTTTCTCCGAGTGGTACGAAAAGGAAACATGGCACGAAGCGTATGCCAGGTACGGAACAGCCATATACATTTTTCGCTGTTCATTTTATGAAAAAATATATAGATATCCGTTTTTTCACGATGGTCACGTCATATGGTGACCATACTATGGTCGTTTTTTTCGGAAATTTATAAGGTCTTATTAGATACCATAACTGGTCTTTTAAAAATGCATTTAAGGTCTTATGTTCATTTTCCTTGGGACCTTATAACCAATCCCTGTACTTTTTTCGGATTATGTTCAAAATAGTTCGTATTTGTTGACCTTATAACCAGGTAAAGTCGATTTTAAAACAGTTTAAGGTCACGCCAGTGTTTTAAACTTTTACCTTATAACCAGCCGCCAAAAACTAGAATAGAGAAAGTGCGCTTACATAAATGACATTTCGTATAGATACGTGCTTCAACGATTTTTTAGGGCTCATGCCAATTAACTCGCCTATTTCACCTGGTGTGCGCCCTCAAAGTGACAGTCCTCAACTTGAGCTGCCGTATAATCCCGAATTGAGTCCCGATAAGAAGGCACGCCCCTCCCCTCTTACGCCGGGTCTTATAACCGAGACGAAGCAATTCCTTTGCCTCAACACGCCGACTATTACGCCACGTACGCCGCGAAATCCCGCAACTCCCGTGAGTCCAACTTTATTTTCTATTATTTTTCAACACACAAGTATATATATATATTGTGTCGAGCTATGACTAGCGGAATCCCCACGATTTTTTGACACGAAAAATTTTAACACGGAAAAATGAACAGATTTTTAACCTTCGAACACCGATTTATAACAGTTCCATGAACACATCGATTGGAATTTTGTCCAACCGATCATTCGTAGTGTTCTTACCTAGGAAAATTTTCACAATAATCAAATCGATGGTCCTGAATCGAATGAACAAACTCTCGAAAGCTCTTCGACCACCCTTGGACACTTTTTGGTCGATTTGACCACAAAAACACAAATTCACAAACGATTAACCCGGTGACAAAATCATGACCAAAATTTATTTTTTTAGGGAAACACGACGCTTATTGGCGGTTCGACGCCGGTGCTACAAACGTACCGTCAATTTTTTCATTATCCCGATAACAATGCTGTCAAGCAGGAAGCGCATTTGAAAACGTGATCTTTTCTATGTATACATATCTTTATCCCCTGTCGGTAACAACGTGTTACCAGAAACAAAAAAAAAACAGAAAAGAAAACAATTGACCACAAAACCCATGTAAACAGGTCAAGCAAAGATTGCACCTCAATATCACTCAATTCATTGTCATCAATTAATTTTTGTGAGCTGAATGCTCACATGAATATACTCTATTCAACTAAACTTTACAAAAAAATATCAATATCTCGTATTTTTTTTTTATTTCTCGGGCGAAACAGTTCTAATACTGTGAAAACCGTTTTTAACTTCTGCGCTCCAGACGGAGTAAGGAAAAAAGTATTTTGGGTAGTATTGGCGACCACAAAATAGACTAAAACAACATTTTGCGACCATTTGGTCGCCTAAAGGGGGGCTGGTTATAAGGTCAAGTCAGTTTTTTCAATGGTCTTATGATCTTTTTTGTGACTAAGGTACGTTTTTTGGAAAAGAAATCTTTAAAATAATGTCTGTGTTTTTTTTTGGATTAATACACATTACGAATAGTAAATGAGTATTGTAGGCGAAATGTACAAATGTAAGTTGATGACAACTATCAGTTAAATTTGTCCGGCGCGCATAAGTTAAAACCCTACTTATTCAATAGGAAGATATGGCCAACTGAGTCGTTCGTGACCGTAGGAGTTAAACTTACGAGAACTTAATTTTAGCTAGCTAAATTATTTTTACAACTTATAAGGCTAAAATGTTGGGCTTGATGTGTTCTTACAAGTTATAAGTTCTCGTTTTTTCCCTCTGAGTTATTTATTTTCCCCCGCTGGTGACAATCACGATTTATGGAATAATATATTTTATTCTCGCATAAAATATAATATATATGTCTTGTCGGTTTTATCGGTTATTTACCCGCTACTTGAAAGGTGTGTAGCACATACTGTACTCCGTTCAACAGAGTCACTTTCGTGAATTTAAGTGACGAAAATTCGATTATCATACTAATGTTGAGATTTTAACACGGTAATATTTTAGGTCGCTAGTACCGACTCGGTACATAAATTTCTTTTTTAGAACAACGATTCCAGAAAAAAAAAAGTTAGTTAAAGATTTTTGGCATGAAGAACGTTGGGTCTACAATTTTTGAAACAAATTTGTGTGATAACCAGTACTTCCGGTTTCGCCCCGAAATTTTTTTCAAAAGTTTTAGCCCAAATTTTCTAGTTCCATGTCAAAAACCGTTAGCCAATACCTGTCTTTGGTTTCGTTCCAAAAAACTTCTATGTTCGGTTAAAAAAACCATATCATACGCAGATTTACCCAATTTCAAATGTAACGAAAATGTACGACACTTTTAGGAGAACATAAATAGAAAAAAATTGCGGATTTTAACATGCTAATGTTGTGATGATGTATATTTTTAAATATATAATCACAAAATTTGAAAGTTTAGTGTCACGAAAGTTTTCAGACAGGTATGGATTTCGGGGATTTACAACTGCCTTCTTACCTTTCAAATATAATTATATTAGGTTATTTAATTGTTTTCGTAAAAACTATTTATAGTTTGCATATATTTTTACAATTGTTTATTTTTTACATTTTTAAATCAGTGACGATCGTCTCTAGGAGTTATGTGAGTTGTCGCGCCAATTTAGCGCTCATAATATTTTACTCGAATAAAATTCTCTCCGAAAATCCAAAAAAAAAAAATACTCACAACAAACTACCTAACTCTACAAATTGTATATATTTTCCGCGTAACTGCTCCAACAATTCATGAAACAAACAAACTTTTTTTTTCGTTATTATTTTAACGCGTTTTCCACGTACGTTGTGTACAGTGATGTAACATTAATTTATTAATGAAAAAGTTCCCCTGAAAATTCTTTTTTTTTCGTACAAACAAATAAACAGATTAAAACTTTATTTTTCGTATTATATTGTTCGTTTTAAGGTTTGAAATTCATTTATTGACTGATACAAAAATGTACCAGGGGTTGGTTATAATGTTGTATGTTCTCTAGTAACCCTTCTTTACTATGCTTGCACATTTTCTATAGAAATCACGTCTTTTTACACATTTTTAAAATAAAATTATGATTTTTTTTAACTTTTTTTTGTGTATTAAGGTTGTATGGTCGATTTGTTTCCAGATTTTTATAAGGTCTTATGGTCTTTTGTAAATGCAATGAAGATCTTATGTTTTTTTTCAAGACCTTATAACCAACCCCCTGTAACCATTTTAAACCTTGAATAAATTCTCTGAACAGCAGTGAACTGATTACATATAGCAGGAAATTGTCAGGGGCAGTTCTTGATTTGGTACAAACCGATCACAGTAAAAACTAGCCTTTACTTACAATGACTATTTTGTGCATACGCGTTAACCTCAGTTAAATGACCGTAAGTAAACCGCGGTTAGCACTGAAACACTTTAGTTACTTTAGATCAGTATATTTTAGCTAAAGCTAAAATAACTAATGTGTGCTTGAGAGTTATCCACGATTCACTTACGGTCATTTAACTGCGGTTAACGCGTATGCACAAAATGGTCATTTCAAGTTAAGGGCTAGTCTGGTTTCTACAAGGCCTCTGTCATATGGGTTTAGTTATAAGACCACTAGTGCCGCTATAACGTCGACTCAACACTCTTGGAAAAATATGTCTTTCAAAGAAAATTGCTTTCTCCCGCTGGCGCTGTTTTTTTTTTATAAAAATCATGTATTTTTACATTTTTTTTTGATCGTCCAATTTTTCAAAAATTGCATTAAGGTCAGGTTAATTTTGGCCGTATAATCACATAGCTTGTAAGGTTTTTAGACCGCCAAGTCAATTTACAAAAGTACAATTAAGTCCAGACAGTTATTTGAACTTTGACATCACCAACTCCTTTGTATATAGTTTTGAAACAAATCTAACATTTTATGTTGAGAAACTCACAGAATCTTAAAACTTTGACAATGTTGTGCCGTTAACAAAAATGTGGTCAAGTTAGCCTAATTAATCTTCGAGGTTATGTCAATATCCGGCGTTTTATGTTAATTTGCTCATTGAAAATTCCGACTATTTGAAAGAATTTTTACTCAAATATTTAAAAAAAAACACTTTCATTTAGTACGCCTGCACAAATTGATTTGGGAGAACTTTGAAAATTGAGAAAACCTGGAGATATGTACTGGCCCCATCTTCTAAATTTTAATTAAGTTGGCCTAGCGTTCAACTGCCCAGTTCACGAACTGAACAGATCAGTTTAGTTGGCTGTTCAGCGAATTTCTGCGAAAAAACACATATGGTAGAAATGTCTGAAGAAACAATTGTCGAAAATTCATTGTCGGATTACAGGGGGTATGGTTATAAGGTCACAAAAGGTATGTGTTTTGAGAAAAAATATTTGAAATCATGTCTTTTTACGCTTTTTTTGGATGAAGACCTCCCCCGCTCGCACATTTTTTTCTATAGAAATAATGTCTTTTTACACTTTTTTTCTATAAAATAGTGTCTTTTTTAACATTTTCTAGAGTGAAGACCATAATTTTTTCGGGAAAATCAAATATTACAAAAATTTTTTTTAAATGGTATTAAGGTCAAGTCATTTTTTTTGAAGTGCATTAAGGTCAAGTCATTTTTTGGGCTTGACCTTATAAGTTATAAGTTATAACCAGACCCCTTGTACTAAGTTGACTTCAATTGGTAATTTTTAGAAGCTTTAGAAACACATTTTCTCCGTTTTCGGTTTCTTCATTTTCAGAGTTCTCCCTAATCCACCTGTTCCCTTTTTACACATTTTTAATATTATCTGTGCTTTGTAAATATTATTCCAACAAAACAAAAATAATAACCAGATTTAATTCCAAATAAAAGGAAAATATGATTACTGATTTGTCTTAACCTCTAACGCTTTAGATTGATTTCGAAAAAATAGGGAATTTTTGGTCGAAAGCTGCCGAAATGCCGAATGAAGATTTGAAAACGGCAGCGGCATTTGATTCAGCGAATAAGAATGTTAAAAGCGTAGTCCATTTTTGGGCTGATTGGGCCGAGCAATGCAAGCAAATGGACGAAATTATTAATGTGAGTGAAAACGGCGCTATGATTGCTTTAAGAAAAGGATTTTCGGAGAAATACACAGGGTGCGCCGTTATGTTTCAATTTTTCCCGCCCGTGCTGTTATGTTTCACTTTTTTGAGAAAATATTTTCCCCAAATACATATTTTTATATGTTAGGCCCTACGCCGTTATGTTTCACTTTTTCCCGGTCGGGCCATTATGTTTGAGTATTTTGCGAATTTTTTTGTGAAACATAACAGCCCACCCTGGACAAAAAAAATTTTAATGATTTCGTGGCCAGGTTTTGTGACTCTCTACCTACTCAAAAAACGTTTTTTCAAAATAATTTATTAAAAGAGCGTTGGTTATAAGGTCAGCCATATCGATCGTTATAAGGTCAAGTCAGTTTTTTTGCAATAAGGTCAAGTCATTTTTTTAGACTTTGACCTTATAACAACCCCGCTGTAGTTAAATATTCGTAAACGTGAAATTTGACCCCTTTTTGGACTATTTGAACCCATAATGAGGTCAAATTACAAGTTATTTCATTTTAGGCCTTGTCCGAGTTGCATGCTGGTAAGTTGAAATTCTTTCGGGTTGAAGCGGAAGAAATCGACGAATTGAGCAAGCGGTTTGCCATTTCCGCCGTACCAACCGTTCTATTACTCGATAACGGAGTTGAAGTTGGCCGTGTTAACGGCGTAGACCCCGTCAAATTATCGGGTGACGTTGAGAAGCTGGCCAATGGCGTCGAAGATGATGATGATGTTAAAGTCAACAAGGTCGTTTTTAACACCGACCAAACATTTTAAAAAGTGCGATAAAAACAATCGCTACATTTTTATGGTCAAACGATTTTTATATACAAATCACAAATTGGCTATAGCCAATAAATATTTTACCCAACGTACAAGCGAGTCTGGTTATAAGGTTTAAATTTAGAACTCGACATATACGTTTAGAACGACGCGGGTATAATTTTTTTTTATAGAAATCATATCTTTTTGGACTTTTTTCTTGCACTAAGGTCAAGTCATTTTTTTGGAGTGCATTAAGGTCAAGACATTTATTTGGGGCTTGACCTTATAACCAGACCCCCTGTATAACTTATAGGCTATAAGGTCAAGTCAGTTTTTTCCACAATATTTTCCCGCAATTTTCGTTTCAATTTTGGGTCAGCTAAAAAACGACCCAAACATTAGATTGAGGAAACCCTCAATGAAAAACTTCACCGTCTGACGCATAAGTCAGGAATTGTGCTATTTATGAAGGGTAATCCATTAAACCCACAGTGTCGATTTTCTAGAGCGACGATGGAACTTTTGAAAGACGTACAATCCGATTTAATTGACTCTGCAGATTTTGAGTAAGTCAAGTTATTCAGATAAATTTTGAGGACTCGTCAAGTTAACTGTTAGGGCCACTGTAAGGTTTATATCACGTTTGTCTGTAAAAAATCTATAAAATCAATTTCAATAGCCATTGGCGCAAAGAAACATAGAGGGACTTGTGGTGATAACTTATAGTCAAGTTTTTTGAAATAAATTTGACTTTTAAGAGAGTTTTTTGGAATCATTTGTATTTGAACATTTTTCATTAAAAAACTGTATTTTTGTTGGACGAAGTTTCAAATGGTCAAATCAGTTTTCACATTTCTACTTTATAACTTACGACGCTCGTACACGGGGGATTGGTTATAAGGTCAGCTATTTGTACCGTTAAAAGGTCAAGTCAGTTTTTTCAGACATTAAGGTCAAGTCAGTTTTTTTTGAGTAGCATGCTTTTTGGGAAAAAATCTTTAAAATCGTGTCTTTTTACGTTTTTTTTTTGGATTAAATCATGTCTTTTTACACTTTTTTTCTATAAAATCATGTCTTTTTGAACTTTTTCCCAGCACTAAGGTCTTATTGTGGAAAACATATATTTCTTATTTCTGGTTGCTTATAAGGTCAAGTCAGTTTTTTAGACTTGACCTTATAACCAACCCCCCTGTAGGTTATATTTCGTATTTTAAATTTAAATATTTCTAGTTTTTTCGATATTCTGAGTGATGAGGAAGTGCGCCAAGGCATCAAGGAATATTCAAAATGGCCGACATTTCCCCAGCTTTACATTAATGGTGATTTAGTTGGCGGACTGGACGTAATGAAGGAGTTACATGAAAATAATGAATTGGTCGAAATGTTCGAGGAGGCCAGTAGTGAAAAGACAAAACTCAAATGGTTAACTCATAAAGCGCCGGTAAGGGCTTTTGTATAAAAATGATATTTAATTTTTATAGGATTGCGTATTTGAATACAGGGGGGTCTGGTTATAAGGTCAAGTCTTATTTTTTGCACTAAGGTCAAATCATTTTTTCTAGCACTTTAGTGTTGCACCTTAAAGTCAAGTCAATTTTTTGTGACAAAAATCTTCCTCCCGTGAATTTTTATATACACAGGGTGCGCCGTTAACAGGCATATTTGTCGTTAACAGGTCAGTTTATGCCCGAAAATTTTCCAGTGTTAACATTAGTTACCGACTACGCATTCAGCGGTTAACAGGCAGGTTTAAAAAATAGGCTTCGTGTTAACGGCGCACCCTATTTATAAAATTAAAAAAAAGTCGTCAATATACATTTAATTCTGCTATCGTTCACTTGCTTTCATTATGTTTTGAAATATACACTGTAGGGGTGTCTAAAGAGCATTGTTTTATTCATGAAATTATTCAGGTTATGGTATTCATGAAGGGGTCTCCTGCTGACCCACAATGTGGTTTTTCGCGAAAAATGATGGCTTTGCTGCAAGAAGCATGTAAGATATAAACAAGAACCCTAACGGCAACTTTCTCAACCATTTTTAAGGTATTGACTTCTCACATTTCGATATTCTTTCTGATGAGGTTGTACGCCAGGGGTTAAAAGAATATTCCAACTGGCCCACCTATCCACAAGTGTATGCAAAAGGAGAGCTTATCGGAGGATTGGGTAAGTCGTTCATTTCGATTATGTTTTCATGAGGTCTTTTTATGCCAGGTCATAAGGTCTGATAAATAAAATCATATTTTTAGAGCTTTCCCACCCTAATTCATTATATAGCTTAAAAATAATTTTTAACAAGATTTGTGAAAGTTTCAAAAATAGTTACAATTGTGAGACGGCTTTTTTTAACTGACTGCGAACTTGTGTTCAACTTATGATAGAGTTATCCGAATGAAATAATTGTTTTTGCACCTGATAGCTAAATATGGGGCATCTGCCCTTAACGGAGCACTTTTTTGAGTTAGGCCTTCGTCCGCCGATAAATCGCCGGACAAAACAGAGAGAAATCGTTATTTTATGTTTTTTCCGGCGATTTATCGGCGGACCAAGGCCTAACTCAAAAAAGTGCTCCGTTAAGGGCATATGCCCCATATTTAGCTATCTGCTGCCAAAAAAATCATTTCAATTGGATAACTCTATCATAGCGAGAAGTTGCACACAAGTTCGCAGTCAGATAAAAAAAAGCCGTCTGACCGTTATAACTTATAAGGTCAAAGTCATATAATACGGCATAAGGTCAAGTCAGTTTTTTCCAACATATTTTTTTTCAACATCCTACGCCTGATTCCCCCCCTGGCGAATGTTTATAAGGTCTAATATTTCGGCCGTTATAAGGTCTTATGGTCTTTTTACACTCAGGCCGTGTCTTTTTGCGCTTTTTGGATGACCCTATAGCAACCTCATACATGTGAATATATATTTTTCATTTTGTAATCTAAATTCAATTTTGGATTGTGTGTAGTTATCAATGATAACTTATCATGGACTGTCTGATTTTCCTAAACTACTTATGTAAGTCTTACGTAATTCAATGGTTACATTTAGATGTCTGTAAAGAGTTGCATGAAAATGGAGAGTTGAGCGATTTGGGAAAAGGCGACCAATAGTGAATCAAAGAACGATACAAAAACAAAAAACAATATCCAGATGAGGTCAACTTAAAATTCAATTCCGTCGTTGGAAATCGACACGAAATTGAAAAAAAAATCACATCAGATTTTTAAAATCACACTTTTGTCTGAGATTTTGTCCGTGAAATTACCTTATTCCGACAGTTCACCCCCAGACAGAATTTGACGTACAATTATTGCAACAAGAAATGCTACGGTGCTATTATAATTGAGGGAATGGAGATTTGGAGCGGCGAAAATCAGGGAAAATCAGAGAAAACATTTTAAAATAAAACGTTTTTGGGAATTTAGTCGAAAAACTTTTTCGGAAATTATATGAGATAGTTAAATGAAATTTCCCCGAACAGCCTTTTTTCGATATTTTTTTGGAAAAAACACGGTTTTTAGGCCAACCTTTTTGGGTGAGTACAGGAGGTCTGGTTATAAGGTCAGAAGGCGTGACCGTTATAAGGTCAAGTCATTTGTTTGACTAGAAGTCATTTTATTAAGTTATCAGTATTTGATGGCATTTTTTTTTTGCGAAAAAGTTGTTCATAAATTTTGAAACAAATCCAGAAACTCTAAAGTTTATAGAATTAATTGAAAAATATTTTCTCACAAAAAAAAATAATTTTCCTAAAATTTGTTTTGCTCAGACTATGTAGCATTTAGTACATGGGGGTCTGGTTATAAGGTCATAAGGTGTATAACCCTAGTTATAAGGCTAAGGCATTTTTCCCTTACACTAAGGTCAAGTCAATCTTTAAAATCGTGTCTTTTTACGCTTATTTGGATTCCGCTTCAAGTCCACTTTTCTTCACGTGTCATTTTAAGGATCGCTAGTTTCCCATTTTTTATTCTAGAATGTTAGTGCGGGTCTGGACTCTCGAACTCGCGAAACGGCGACTGGCATCTCGCTCGCTGAGCCGAACTGCCAAAACGCAGGGCCAGCTGGCGGAATTTAGTTCAGATTCCGGTTTTTCGGCCCACGGCTTTCTTTCTTCATTCTTCCCAAAAGACCCAGACGAATTGACGACCGAATACGAAATTCGCCAGCCCGACTGGCCAAAAACCGCCGAGCGCGTCCAAAAGTACTGGCAAGATGATAAAACGCGAAAATTTTTCGGGCTACGGAAAGACCAAAAATTTGCGGGAAAATATGCGAAAACTATAGATATGACACCACCCGATCCCCTTCATACGTTAACAATTCCAGCAATTCCCGAAGACCTTATCTCTAAAAAGCACAGATTAAGGCTCGTTTTTTAAATGTTGAAAATAAACTTAATCCAAAATTGGCAGATGTTTTTATTTTTATTCTAACCCTTTTTTTATCTCAGCCAGTAATTACCGGTACATCCGGTTATGGTTCCGTTCAGATTTTTTTTTTTCAAAAAAAATATTTTCTGTGTATTTTCTGTAGTAGTTCCTTGTCAAAAACAGTTTGTCAATAGATTCCAGACCTTCTGGGTGTGCATATTTTATTTTCGAAAAACGTGCACCTCAGGGCAGTCGTGCACATCAAGGCAGTCGGTCATCATGATGCATTTTTTTGCTTTTAACTGGTTTGTCAGACAACTTTTTAGGTTGAATCTTCGGATTCAAACAGTACATTTTGGGTCGAGGCAAAATTTATTTTTTTAAATATTTATTTTTGATTATTGATTGTTTTGAGAAGTTTTTAGCATTTAAAAATGAAAAAAAGCAATTTGGAAGTATTACAGAGCATTTATGAAAAAATATTGGAAGGAGAACAATACGAATATCAACACATGGTTCAAGACGTATGTATTATATTAAATCAAAAATATATTTTACAGAAAATACTGTACAGCCCCAACATGCACAACCAACCGCAACTGAGGATATTATCGGAAAACAGCGTTTTTAAAGAGATTTTTACATGTACATGTATATAATATTTATTATAGCTTGCCATTCCAAAAAAAAATTCTAAATATATATTTACATTTTAACCGCTAAAGGTCGTGTCAGTTTTTTTACCTTACACTGCCAACAGGAGGTCTGACATTTGACGGTTATAGGCTCAGTTTTTTTTTCAACATAAATACTACAGAACATCTTTTTTGAGTATTTTTTTGTGAAGAGAAGGTTTATATTTTTGTGTAATTCAAAAAATTATTTCTAGGTGGCAAGTTTAGGTTTGGTCCCCCAAAACACAAATAAACGCGCAACTTCCAAAACCTTATCTGAACTCGAGCAACGCGGTTTAGCCTGTTACGGCCTCCGAATCAATCATAATTTCACCCTGGCAAGTGATCCGGGCACCAAAGGCATTGTACGCAGTCAAACGGGCGAGTTTATGGTCCAATTTGTCCGAAATNCAAAAGACCCAGACGAATTGACGACCGAATACGAAATTCGCCAGCCCGACTGGCCAAAAACCGCCGAGCGCGTCCAAAAGTACTGGCAAGATGATAAAACGCGAAAATTTTTCGGGCTACGGAAAGACCAAAAATTTGCGGGAAAATATGCGAAAACAATCGATATGACGCCGCCCGATCCCCTCCATACGTTAACAATTCCAGCAATTCCCGAAGACCTTATCTCAAAAAAGCACCGATTAAGGCTCGTTTATAAAAATGCTAAAATAAACTTAATCCGAAATTAGCAGCTATTTGTTGGAGAATTTCAAGTTTGTTTTTTTGCCAGTAGACGAAATCGTTAAAATCTATTGTTAAAATCTATCACAGATCGTTTTTGTATTTTAATCGTTTTCTTCATTTCAACCGGTAGTTCCGGTCTAATTTTTTTTTTTCGAAAAATTGTAGCCCGATATTTGCTACTTCCATACCAAAAACCATTTGTTAATACCTTTTTTTGGTTTTCCCACACTGGGCGTTCCAAAAAATAATTTTTGGGTTGATCTGAAAAAACGACCACACTAATATTAAAAATATGAAATTTCCAAGTCCGATAAATAATCAAATTATTCACAAAAAGTTCGCCTTATGCTGTCGTGCGGTACGACTCCTACCCACGACCTTTTGATCACCTCCTGTAAATGTTCCGTTAAAGTGATGTTTCTCTTATAAAAGTTTTTAAATTTATTACAGGGGGGTCTGGTTATAAGGTCACAAAAGGTGACCGCTATAAGGTCAAGTAATCTTTTTTGCACTAAGGTCAAGTCATTTTTTTTCAAGATAAATCATGTCTTTTTTCACTTTTTTTTGGGTTTAAATTTAGAACTCGACATATACGTTTAGAACGATAAGGGTAAACACGGGTAATTAATTTTTTATAGAAATCATGTCTTTTTACACTTTTTTTTTTCTAGAAAATAGTGTCATTTTAACATTTTCCTAGAGTGAAGACCATAATTTTTTGTGGAAAATCAAATATTCAACCAAATTTCCGGTTTTCTCCCAGCATTAACTGTCATGCACTGTATGGGCCAAATTTGGTCCAAGGGCGTTTTTATTCAATATTATTCGTTAACGGTTAACGATTAAGTAAAACGGACAACGGATTATAAATTAACCACCGGAATCACGTTTTTTTAAGAATTAACTTTTTTTCTGTATTAACCCGTCGGGCTCATACTGGACCAATAAAAAACTCAAGCATATAGTGCAAATTTTTCNAATCTAAATATTGATTTTTTCTAGGATAATAATACCCTGGTATCTCGAAATTCGGCACAATAACTGGAATTTATATGAAAATTGTTTTTTCATTATAAGTGCATGATATTTTGTAACCCCTGAGCTATTAAAGTAACAAAAACTAAATTGTAACTTTTTACTGTTTTGGACTAAAATATTAGTTCAAATGGGGTAAAAATTAGGTGAGAGTGTTAGTCAAAGTATCTTTATTCACTTTGAACATAAGTGGAATTAAAATATGTGCTATTGTGCCGTTATCGTAACAAACTCAAAAATGATCATATATTTTTTGTTTTCTGTATTTATATGTTATCCCAGAACCATGTAAAATTTCCCTGTGGAACATAATATTTCTGGGTTTTAACTATGTTTTTTATCCTATAAATAATAATTTTCGCATTTACACAACAGTTAATGTCCAGACACGCGGTATTTTTTTTATAATTTTAAATTTCATTATGATTATTGGTCTTACATACTATATGTTTCCTTCGGTGACAGGATTAAGGGCTACAAATATCTCAAAAAACTCACTTTTTGTAACAGCTTTAAAAACAACTTTAGTCAAAAATTTTGATTAACATATATAAATAGATTATTTAGAAGACATATGAAAGTTTAATAATCCGTTACAATTTTTGAAATCGGCACAGTAGTTTTGATGTAATCATGAAAACGAGTTTGGGCCAAATTTGGTCCAAACGGTGCATGACGGTGGTGGATGTCGGTGGTGCATGACAGTTAAAGTTTAAAGTTTAAACACAAACTTTATTAGAGAATGATATGTTTTCATTTTCACAGATTACAAAAAGGATTTTATTATTTACAAAGGTGTCTGTGTAATAAGAGAAATAGTCAAAAATCTAAGTATCACAGTATACCCTGCAACATCAACAATACTAAAAGACTGGTGAAATGAGAAAATGAGCTAAATTTACGATACCATCTGAATGGGTATAAAGTACAAACTGAATAGCTACACCGCTTGAAGGTTTATCAGGGCCCCTTTATCAGGCCACTTTGTCCGCTCGTGCGCTTATCAGGTCACTTTGTCCCCAAAAGTTTTTTTGCCTATCCCGTCCACGCTGAAGGTTTATCAGGCCACCTAAGGGTCATTAGACCGGTTTGGAAGGCGAAAGTGGCCTGATGAACCCTCAAGCGGTGTATTTAAAATTAAGGATTATACAGAAAACGGTGATTGACAGAATATATACTTTATTACTTTATATCAGATTGTTACAGTTTGTTTTTTATACCGATTGAGACGGTGGTGACTATTTCACCACGTTTCGTTAATATGGGGCGCCTATAATCAAGATTTTAATCACACACTAGACGGTCATTTATCTTATTAAAGTGGGTTTTATTTATGGCCAAACAACGGTAAAATTTAATACAATAGTAATTCATGATCTTGACAGCCACTGTCTTTTCAGGCACTTTTAAGACATATAAAATCAGTACCCAAGGAGCACTGGGCCACAACCTCGAATCAGAATCCAGTAAAAAATTGTTTTCCTTTTTTTCACCTAGCCATTTTTTATGATGCATTCAGAGTGGTGCAATTTTTTAGTACTTTTGTATTGAAGGATTGTTCACTAGAAAGCTTTCGGAGATNAAACACAAATAAACGCGCAACTTCCAAAACCTTATCTGAACTCGAGCAACGCGGTTTAGCCTGTTACGGCCTCCGAATCAATCATAATTTCACCCTGGCAAGTGATCCGGGCACCAAAGGCATTGTACGCAGTCAAACGGGCGAGTTTATGGTCCAATTTGTCCGAAATGTGGACCTGTATGGCGGTATGGTGTGTAAAGGGTTTAAGCCTGGCCAACGCGTCCATGTTAAGAAAACGGTTCCATTGTTTATGTCAATTGATGACAGCCGAGATTGTGTTAACAAACCGGACGACGAAAATACAGGTTTAAAAATTTTTATTACATAAGGTCACAAGTCATTTTTTGCACTAAGGTGAAGTCAATTTTGTTGTGAAGCATGTTTTCAAAAAAAAAGCGACCTAGGTTCTTCAGATGGTTGTAAGGTCAAGTCAGTTTTTCCAAGGGGCATTAAGGCCAAGTCATTTTTAGGCTTGACCTTATAACAAGACCCCCCTGTAGTAAATAAACCCTTTTACGAAAGGACATACAGGGGGTCTGGTTATAAGGTCTGAAGTTGTGACCATTATAAGGTTAAGTCCTTTAGTTAAAATCATGTCTTTTTACTTTTGTTTTTGATGAAGACCCCTCGCTGGCACATTTTTTTTTTCTATGAAATCATGTCTTTTTTGACTTCTTTTTTCTAAGCACTAAAGTGGCCTTGTGGTGGAAAAACTTTGTTGGTCGAAATTTTTTTCAGATGGTTATAAGGTCTAATTGTTTTTTTGTAATAATTATCGGATAATATATTCTAACTTAAAATTTTAGCATTGGCCGAAATCAAGCGAATAACTCCAAAAATAATAGAAATCGCGTTCATCTCAACATTACCTTACTTCGTAAACGAAGAATTCACAACAAATCGTTATGCACAAAAGGGTGATTTTTATATTACAAAAGAATTTGACATGGAATCCAGCCTGAAAGACCTCGAGGGCCTCAAACTTCGAGCCGAAGAAATCCAAAAAGCTGGAATAAAAGCATATACAGTTAATCCGTTATCATATATTTTGGAACGGTGGAATCAACCGGTGCCTGAATCGCATGAAAATAAAAACGGAGAATTTATGTTTTTAAAGGAAAATCAAGTGAAAAACAAATTGCTATTGAAAGACGAAAGTCACAAGGTCGTCTTCAAATTCTGAAAACAATGTTTTTACACCTTTTCTATAAAATCATGTCTTTTGGCACTTTTTTGTTTTGGGAAAGTCCAATTGTTTCCAATAGTTATAAGGTCATATCAGTTTTAAAAATATACTTAAGGTCAAGTTAGTTTTCTAGATAGTTTCTGAAAATATTCTACAGGTTGGTTATAAGGTCAGCCATTTGTGCCGTTATAAGGGGAAGTCAGTTTTGTTTCATGGGTACAGGGGGGTATGGTTATAAGGTCATGATGGCATTAAGGTCAAGTCATTTTTTTTGAAGTGCATTAAGGTCAAGTCATTTTTTTCGGGCTTGACCTTATAACCATACCCCCCTGTAATAATTATTTTATAGAAATCATGTCTTTTATCACTTTTTTTTTAATCTAACGAAAAAAAAATCGTTGGTTATAAGGTCAAGTCAGTTTTTTAAAATGCATTTAAGGTCAAGTCTTTTTTAGACCTTGACCTTATAACCAACTCCCTGTACCGGCGTTGTAAGCTATANTATAACTTATAGCCTATAAGGTCACCCATTTGACCGTCAAGGTAAATCAGTGTTTTTGCACTTTTGTTATTTCAGTTTTTTTTCAATAAAAAACTTACCAATGTTTTGAAAACGATTAAAGCGTGTTATCGAGGAGTGTTTGAAAATGATCCAAACAAAACGAAATCCAATGACCATTATTCATGGGCCACCTGGCACAGGAAAGACGACCTGTTTGGCCGAAGTAATCACACAAATCACTATTGAACATCCGGATATGCGTATTCTATGCGTCGCACCCTCGCACGCCGCTGCTGATAATATGTGTATTGCAATTGGGAAAACGTTCAATAAAAAGGGACAATTATACCGTATGGCGAGATTTTCAAAAATAACAGACGATAAGGTAAAAACGCTCTGATGATTTTGTTTATGGATCATTAGTCTACCAATACTTTTGTATACTAGTATACATATATACGGGGCCCCCTATTAGGGGGTCTCTTATTAAAGGACGGTTTTCTGTTTTTTGACTGAAGTCCACTATTGTCTCTTAATTTGAACTTTTTGAATTCTTTTTCAAAGAAATGCGTCCCTTAATTGAATATTTTTGATAAAATTGAATAAATTTTTTGATAAAAACATTCAATTAAGGGACGCATTTCTTTTTAAAAGAATTAAAAAAGTTCAAATTAAGAGAGAAAAGTGGACTTCAGTCAAAAACAGAAAACCGTCCTTTAATAAGAGACCCCAGACTCTGGATCCGTGTAAAAATGGGTACCCAACCTGTGTCCAATCCGAGTCAAGCTTACTCGGGTAAGAGCTCGGGTCGGGCATCTGACTGCTGACCTCCGTAGTACGGACTCCGTACCAGGGCTAGTGGAATATTTTTGGGACACCACTATCGTGTCGCTTAGGTTTGATATATTCTAGGGTGTTAGTCTATACCGTTTAGGGTAGTGATTTTTCAAAATATCGACCTTTTTCATACAAAAATTCAATTTTTAACTTCATTTAAAGACTTTTTAAGGTGTTATCCTACATGCCAAATATTTCGGCAAATGTAGAAAACGTCGAGCGAAAAACTAAACGACTTTTGGACAATGCGAAATTAATGTGTTACTCCGAAAAGGAATACAAGTTCCAAGAGGACGAGTTAAAGCGCGTCGGTTCTTACGTAAACTATGCTATTCACAAAGGCAACCGCGATATGCTCAACAATTCTACTATAACATGCTGCGTATTGGGTCACTTAGAAAATATGAGACCAAACAGTGACCTTGCAAAGGGGGTGACATGATATGAAAAAAGTTATAAGGCTCAGTCTTTTTTAGTATAGATCATGTCTTTTTCATTTGTCTTGTTGAGCTTTTTCTACGTGAATACCTCCCCCGCTCACCTTTTTTTCCCGGTAGAATCATGTCT
>SCLG01000091.1:781860-793212 GCA_004367875.1 Oikopleura albicans | reverse complement strand
TCGGGTCAAAAAACTCGGGTCTAGACCCGAGCAAAAAAGTAACCAACCCGCACCCGACCCGATTCGGGTCGGGAAAATTCGGGTCTATACCCGAATTTCGGGTCTAAATCCCGAATCTCGGGTCTAAACCCGAATCCCGGATCTGGACCCGGGCCAAAAACACGGGTCTAGACCCGAGTAAAACTAGCTACCCGACCCGTGTCCTACCCAAGTCGGGTACGGGTCTACTCGGGTAGGAGATCGGGTCGGGTACCCGAGTGCCGACCTCTGGGTCCCCCGTATCATACTAGTATTCGGTGCCAAAATGGGAAACATATAAATCCTCTACATGCGTTATTCATTTGGGAGTGTTTGGTTTATTGTTTTTGATTATAAATTATAATTCAACGTTATTATATTATTATTATTATATACACCTGTATCCCCTGGGACCTTATCAAGTCCGTTTTTTCAAAGTGCATTAAGGTCAAGTCAGGTTTTAGACCTTGACCTTATAACCAACCCCCCTGTACGACTAAACGGGCGTCCGTATTGGAATTAATTGACATCAATTGTCCATTTTCGACCATTTTAGCGACGTTTTCCGCAAAAACCGTCCGTATTGAAAGCAATCGTCCGTATCGAGAGTAAAGAGCGTATTAAGATTGCTTAAACGCCGCCAGTCAAAGCTCCAGCACACGGTATGATGAACGGGAATTTCACGAGATTTGTCAAAAATTAGACATTTGTCTAACGATTGTCTACAATTTATGTTTTCTAAAACGCTTTCCCCGAAAGCCCGCGGTGCCACTTTTCATGCATAGAACATTCCACTACACTATTAACGTGCCAATACAATATATATTGTTGATGTTTAACTTCTGAATTCCCGACGATTTATAATCACCTACGTTTAACCTATTTCGTCGTGGTTCTTGAAAGCTGACGTTATTTAGTGTACTTTAAGGCGTCATTTGAGGTCGCTAAAATTATAATTGATGTCATTTTATTTCAGATCGAGAATGACGTCCAGTAGTTGAGAACTTCCGAACTTATTCTGGGTCGACCAAATTAGGGATTCTGACCCGAATTCATAATGCCAACAGGTATGTTATGCGCAGCATGTTTTAAATAACGCATTGAAATACAGTTCTGCATGCGAAAACGTGACACTTTCATTATAGTAAATGCAGGTATCGAGCTTTAGGTCGACCTTGGGGTGTTAACGGGTTTTCTTAAAATCGTAAGATATTAAAACAAAACTATAGTCATATGCCCTTACAGTCGTTACTCTGAATACGGACGCTTTCTTGCAATAAGAACAATTTTTGTGAAAAAATCTCCCCAAAAAAAGTGTCGAAAATGGACACTTCATGACAATTCACCCCAATACGGGCGGTACTTTCGATAGACTCAAAAACGTCCGTATTGGAAGTAAGGACTGTATACTGTCATTTGTCGCCGCGCCGTGACTTACGAGTTGTTGTAGAAATAAGAAAAGTTGTGAATACCATGAATCGAGTTAGTGGCTCTAGAAATCATGTATTTTTGAGAAATTTGCGGGTAAAATGTCTGGCGTTTACCCATCTATAATGANATGCTAAGCCGTTTTTGGTTCGCGAGTGCGCTGAGCGAATATAAGTCACCAAAAACGGCTTTGCATCTATATTACCTCACCCTGTATGACTCGAAAACGCCCTAAAAACTAGTAGTTAGCTTGATAATGGCAATTTTACCAAATTTTGCACGACTCTCCAATTGTGCACGACTGCCCAATTGTGCACGTTTTTTGGAAACGCAAATAGCACAATTGGAAGGTCGGGACTGTAATTTAGTTATTGTATTATTTTTTACATGGTAGATTTTTTTTTGAAAAAGTTTGATAAACAATCAAATTTTTTAGACTCAAAATTATTTATTACATTCAATCTAGTTATTTATTAATAATGAAATTATAAAAAAAAATTCCTTAAAATTATATAATAATTTTATTTTTTATAACAATCCAATCCAATTAAACGAATAATTAGCTCAATTAATGATAAAAAATTTTATTAAAAAATGCTTGTAAGCAGCGTACTGTACTTTCGCAATACTTTCGTAGCTGCAGGGCACTACACCGGGCCCAATCACTCTGAATTAAACTAACTAAGCTCAAGGCTACTACACCGAGCCTCGCATGTTTCGCGTGGGGTTTTCGCGCCCGGTGGTGCGATTCCATAATAAAGTTATTGCCTGAGGGGCTTCGCCCCTCAGGCAATAACTTCTCATTGTATATCTTACCTAAATTGCAAGCATCGAAAAGTAGTTGGGAATGACTGTTCAAACGAAATTGAATTCAAATGATTTAATCAAGTGTGGTTTACGAAGAAAAAACGTTTTTATAGATATGATTAATAAAATCACGCTGATCATGATTTAAAAAAGCAAGCCATGGCAGATCGTTTAAAAATCGTAATAAACAGTAATTACAATAATATATTCTAGTCTCATGATAATTGAGAATATGTTTTCAAGGACACTATGTTATGAGCGTCGAAAATTTGATTAACCGATTGTAGTCCAAGAATCTTAATCAAGATAAAAATAAAAATCCCCTTATGGAATCAAGGACTGTACATGTATAAAATCATGTCTTTTTGAACTTTTTTTTCCGATAGTTTTTTTTAATGGTTAAAATGTCAAATCAGATTTTTTAAGTCGGACCTTAAAACCATACACCACTGTAGATAAAACTTCTTGTTCTATTCTCACGGAAAAATAGATTTTGTGAATGTCGCATACTTCTTATTCGGGCGCTCCTTTTTTCGACGATTGCTCCTTTTTCGGACGCGTTTTCGACCAAAATGGGGTCATTCTAATATAAAATGATCCTTTTTGTGACGATTCTCCTTTTTGGACGCTATTTTTGAGAACGGAAAACGTCCGTTGAAGGAGTAAGGACTGTACTGTCTGGTACGCTAAACAATTGGAATATTTCTTTTCTTCCTTTTGTTCAAATTTCGGTGCCTAAGGTTGCAGGTCATATTGGTATTGCACAGGGAACTGGGGATAACGTTTCAAAGGGATAACGTTTCACGCATTGTCCAATGAGCGAACGGACACTATTTTAGACCCAATGACTATTTGGCAATAAGCCTTAAACCTACCTTCTCACGCGAATAAACGTGATACTAGCACGATGATTTTTCTTTACAATCCAGTCAATTGTGTCATATCAACATGGCCTGCCACCTTACGGAACGAAAGAAGAAGAGAAGTCTTCGCATTTTTAGCGCATCAGACAGTATATTTGGTCCATTTCATTTTACGAGTCGCAATTAACACTGAATAAAAGTAAATACAGGGGGGTCTGGTTATAAGGTCACAAGATGTGACCGTTATAAGGTCAAGTCATCTTTTTTGCACTAAGGTCAAGTCATTTTTTTCAAGATAAATCATGTCATTTTTTTCACTTTTTTTTGGGTTTAAATTTAGAACTCGACATATACGTTTAGAACGACATGGGTAATAATTTTTATTTTATAGAAATCATATCTTTTTGGACGTTTTTTCTTGCACTACGGTCAAGTCATTTTTTTGAGTGCATTAAGGCCAAGTCATTTTTTGGGGCTTGACCTTATAACCAGACCCCCTGTAAATAAATAATAATAAATTTAAATTTAAAAGGCAAATTATTGTTTACGTTTTCTTAGGTATTTGATCAAAGACACCAGTAGTCGTTAAATTTAGTTACGTCAAATCGATATACCCGTCGAGTTTTTATCCGCCCTATCATAACTAATAAATGTCCTATAATAACCTTGACAGACCCTTTGAACATATTTACTGGTGTGAGTCGTAAGTTTGTCACCGAGCTCGACGCGGGTCTTACAATAGTTAAGACCGAGTACTGTTTTAAACCTACAAGCGAAATTTTCTCGGTGACAGTTTTTTCTTCACACCAGTAGATAAATTAGTATACAAATTAAATTTTTACCACATGTACCGGGTTTTTGTCTTAATTTCGCGATAATTTGTTATATTATTATTGCGATTAATATTGCGAAATGAAAATTTATTGTCCTTGAAGGTAATGGATTTTCAACTTGACTTTTTAATACGGTCTGGCCAAAGTTCATTTGGTTTCTTTAAAAATCCTACCCAACAAAACAAACATACTCTTAACACCCTTAAAAAATAATGTGTAATTACAAATGTAAAAAAAACTAACAACCATTTATATGATATCGATTTGGCGTTCTAGCAAAACAACGCATGTTTACTCAGGTCAGCACATAAAAAAGATCAAAGGCACATTTGCAAGTCAACAAAAATGTGCCCTAAAATCAAGTGTCCACCGTAAAAATAGTCACAAAGATTTTCTTGAGTTTTGTGTACACGATATCTCAAATTAGGGTAGTTTATGTGGTTACCAGCAGAGGTCGGCAGAATTTGTACCCTTGTCCGCGGACAAGGATAAACACGGGTAACTTTCAATGGTAGGGTATGGAAGGGTACACTCTTTTTTTGCACTCGGTAACCCGCAATTTTACCCATTATCCGCGGGTAATTACCCTTGCTCGGGTAGTTGTCATAGCTAGGGTAATTATCATTAAAAAGTAATGAAATGATGTACAGTCCTTACTTTCAATACGGACGTTTTGGATTCAGTGAATGGTAGGGTACAAAAAAAGTCAATTCCTGCCGACCTCTGGTTACCAGGCCAATATTTTCGTACCGCTTTCGACTTTCAAACGTTTGTCCGAGCACGGCGAAAAACTGAAAAATAACGGTTTCTTGTCTTGGGATGTCAGTTTAGCCAAATATAATATTAGCTCATACATTTAATTTTATACTAGTCTGTAGGCTACCAGACTGTTATTCATAGATATTTTTGTCGGACAAAATATCAATATTATTTGATGTAATTTTATTATGTGGTTTTAGGTCCATTTTACACATTTTAATTGATATAACGTTATTATAAGACTGTTATTTTTTTTTCTTTATTTTTGAACATTATAGACTTTTTTTCTTATTTTTAGAATTTTTTTTTAACTTTAGATGATTAATAAAGTTTTTCAATCATCAATTTTCAAAATTTTCTTGTATTTTTTTTAGTTTGTTGTTGGGTTTAAATTTTTACTCTGTATTTTTCATTCTTATGTTTGGCCCCGTTTAGCTATTATATTTTTTTCTGAAAATTAGAGATTTTTTTTATTTTTCAAGGTACTAGTTTTTACTTTTTTGTTCGGTATTTTTGTATTTGAAAACTATGGTTTGTTTTACAATCAAAAAAAAAAGAAAACTCGACTCAATCCTTCCTTATTAGCCCTTAAGTTGGGGACCAACTTAAAAAAACACCTGTATGTGTGCCTTACGGTACATGCAATCTCAGACATAATTAATAATAATCACCTGTAAAAAAGATTACGTCATCATTTTCCGTATTTATTAAGAAATAACGTTTCTGCTTAGCGTTCTTGTTTTTCAACTTTACGGTCAAAACGGCATCATAAAAAAGTGAAGTTAGAGTCAAAATTACAAAAAAAAAATAATTTTACCAAAAATAAAGATACACTGGTAGCGCCCGGGCGCGCCCTTCTCACGCAACATTTGGACGTTTTTGTTTGACCAAGTTATGGTATTTAAACAACTTGATAGTGACAACCACGCTATTCACGCGAGGTCAAAATTCAAAAATAGATAAAAAGAAAGTAAAATATAAAAAAAATACTATTTTATCAGAAAATCGTTTGACAGGAAATGGATAGAGTAAAAGATAAAGCAAAGAGAATATTGCCCATTGTCACCTGGCTACCCAAGTACAATTTGGAGNCCGGACTTAATCCTTCCTTATTAGCCCTTAATTTGGGGACCAACTTAAAAAAAGGCATGTGTGTGTGCCTTACGGAACATTCAATCTCAGACATAATTAATAATAATCACCTGTAAAAAAGATTACGTCATCATTTTCCGTATTTATTAAGAAATAACGTTTCTGCTTAGCGTTCTTGTTTTTCAACTTTACGGTCAAAACGGCATCATAAAAAAGTGAAGTTAGAGTGAAAATTACAAAAAAAAATAATTTTACCAAAAATAAAGATACACTGGTAGCGCCCGGGCGCGCCCTTCTCACGCAACATTTGGACGTTTTTGTTTGACCAAGTTATGGTATTTAAACAACTTGATAGTGACAACCACGCTATTCACGCGAGGTCAAAATTCAAAAATAGATAGAAAAAAAGTAAAATATAAAAAAAATACTATTTTATCAGAAAATCGTTTGACAGGAAATGGATAGAGTAAAAGATAAAGCAAAGAGAATATTGCCCATTGTCACCTGGCTACCCAAGTACAATTTGGAGTTTGCTATAAGAGATGTGATTGCGGGTTTAACAGTTGGATTAACCGTTATTCCACAGGGTTTGGCGTATGCGATTTTGGCCGGCCTGCCAAGCCAATTTGGCCTGTACTCAAGTTTTATGGGCGTTTTCATTTATTGTGTGGATTTCGTAATATTTTGAGTAATACTTCATATTTGTAGGACCACAATTGTATTTTTTTGAAAATACATATTTATGTATTTTCAAAAATAAATATCAAAATGTACCTGAATATTCGAAAAATGAAATATTAGAGCCCAGTGCGTAGGCGATGAAGCTTCAAGGCAAGTTTCGGAATTTTCTAAATATTTCTGGGGAATTTATCCATATTATTCTGAATTTTACAATTTGAGCGCAGGGCGTAGGTGGACATATTTAAAATGTTTATTTATTTTTTTGAAATAGTATGTTTTGAAAAATATTCATTTCGCAATAAAACATAATTCCCGTCTTTTTCACAGTTTACAGACAAAAAGTAACTTTTTGCGCTTTTTCACGATTCTGAGTCAGAATTTCTGACGGTCAGAATCGGACCCTTTTGATTTTTTATTGTGGGCATTTAAGTTACTACGTAGTTCAACGTTCATTGGTTTTTTCCTATGACCTTAAAAAAGGTTTTTTTAAACAGGTGTTTGTATGCACGAATATTACAAAGTTATACTAGGGCTAAATAAAATCACTGATTTTCATGTTTTACTTACCCTTTTTGATTTTAACGAGTCATTGTGTGTTCATTAATTTGTGTAATTAATACGCAACAATTTTTATTTGCCGCCTCAAATGAAAAATAGGGGCCAAGTTCATTACCACTCGAGTCGAGTAACTCGACAAATAAAGCGTACATTATTTTAAGTGTTTTCTAAGGATTTTTGTGGTTTCTCATTAGACAAACATTTAGCGGCATTTTTTAATTAATTTTTATTTTTGTGCAATTATTAAAAAAAAGGTCAACGGCCATAAAATGTTCCAACACTTGTTTGATTTTTTATATAAACTTTGGTAGATTTTGAACTACTGTTTTGCATTTATGGCAAGTTTTAAGTGGGTCAAGTTTGATTGTATTTATCAAAATTTCAGATGCAAAAATACTGTTAGGGCATGAACTCAAATGACCTCAATACCGACCTCAAGTTATTAAATATCTAAATTATATTCATATTATAAAACCCCTTTAAAATCTTGCTTACCCGTTATTTTGTATTATTGAGCCAACAAAGCATGATAGTCCGCCTACGCCCTGCGCCGTTATCTTGCATCTGCTTAACTATTGAAGTACGCCACATAACCCGTTATGTTAACAAAATTCCATTATGTTAACACTTTTGGATTTGATAAACTTCGATTTTCAATTACACCACCTAACACGTTAAGTCAACACCATTAAACGTCAAAAACTGTTAACATAATGTAATTTTGTTAACATGATGTGGTAGGGCGTTTGGTTAAACAATTGGAAATCGAAGTTAATCAAATNCCAAAAAGTGTTAACATAATGCAATTATGTTAACATAACGTGTTAGGTGGTGTATTTAACGAAACGCCCTACCTCATTATATTAACAAAATTCCATTATGTTAACATTTTTTGACATTTGATGGTGTTAACATAACGGGTTATATTTGCCGAAATGATTTGAAATCCTAAATTAGTATTTTTGGAACTTCAAAGGATATCACCTTGGGCCCAACCGCAATTATGTCAATGCTTGTCGCCGCATTTTGCTCGCGGCCCGATTCCTGGCCCAAAGAAGTGCCGGAGCCGCTAAGCGAGTCCGATCCGGTCCTGGCGATTAATTTGACGTTTCTTTGTGGTGCCATTTTGGTTGTTTTGGGCATTTTAAATCTCGGATTTATTGTTAATTTCATTTCCCACGCGGTTATCGTTGGATTTTGTAGTGCGGCGGCGATTTTGATTTCATTTTCGCAGTGCAAAAAGCTTTTCGGCATCAAACTGCATCACCGCGAGTTTTTCCACGCACTGCCCGAATTGTGTACGGAGATTTTCCACGGGAACATTAACTGGTACGATTTTGCTATGGGTGTGTCGTGTATGGCAATATTAAAGTGTTTTGAGCTGATCAAACGGAAATATCAGGACGATGAAACGCTACATCCAGTTAGGGTGTCTATTCACAACGTCTACAATAAAATACAAATAAACTGTTGAGAATATTTCCTGTCAGAAAATAACATTGAAGAATCCTGAAGTGTAAAGGCCTAGTGCAAACGGCCCTGTGTTTTTTAAGAAAGTTTTTTTGAATAAATAAAGGTTTTTTTAATCTATTTTAACTCCCAGGGGAAGTGCGTGTATATAGACACGCAACTTGTTTTTTTTCGTCGATTTAAGGCATATGGAGGCCCCGTAGGGCAAAACGGGTATTGCTGACCCTTTTCGAGAAAATTCGATTGACGGTTTTTTGCCTAGGTTGGAGATTTCAAACAACTCTCTAGGGGGCCCTGGTGGCCCAAATCAATTTCTGAATAGTCAGATCGACGTAGTTTGACGAGCTCTACAACTTGCTTTTACCAGTTTTTTTTGAATTATTGTGAATTTTTTAAGTGCGTGTTTATTTACACACATTTCCCCCTACGGGTTCCCAAAAACTCCTTCCCCCTGAGAGTTAATCTAAAGGAATTGTTTCAGGTCTTTTTGTGAAAAATTTGACACTCGTGTTTGTTTCCACGGATCAGTCATATTTTAACTTTTAAGAAAAAATGGCGTAAATTCATGTGAAACGGCGAGTATTTTTTAATTAGGTTTTTTTCGCATTGGTCATGATTTTGATCAGCATCACCATTGTTTATATAATCAATACAAAATGTGGATGATGTTGACTACTCTCAAGATAACTGGTCAGGCGGTGTCTACAAATAATACATTTTTGTTAGAGAAAGTAATTCTTAGACACCCTATGTCTAGTGCTGCGAAAGATAATTTGGCTGGTTGGCACAGCACGTAATGCTTTCGTGGTAATAGGTGCGGCGCTTATTGCCTTCGCTGTTGATCATGGTAATATCAATTACTGGAGTGAGTCTGAGGGTCGATGCCACACTGGGGGTCCAAACTGTACCATTTTTACCCTGACAAAGATTAAGGACGCGAGTATGCCAGGGTTCAACTTGCCACAATTTTCCTATGCCTATAATACGCTCAATTCGACAGATTCGAGTGTCCCTATTCTGCACACCGTTACGTTCCTAGACCAATTAAAGGCACTTTCAAGCGGGTTATTTATCATTCCATTGATGGCCTATTTGGAGTCAATTTCCATTGCGAAGGGTTTTGGAATAAAGAATGACTATAAGGTCGACGCAACACAAGAATTGGTAAGAATTAACTTTTAAGAATTAAAATAAATGAGGTTGTCGTGTCTCCTTGAAGTGTTTTTTTTTTGTTAACAAATTAACCGTACCGTCCTTAATGTCCGTAAATGTTTTGGATTTGTCTATAGACATAAATTTATATGTGCAATATAAATTTCATGGCATTTTCTATCCTTTTCTCCAAAGTGTCCATAAATTTTTCGCGAATGTCTATTAGAGGACAATGCGTGGGCGCATAGGCATAGTTTTTTTAACTCCCAGTGCTACAGTCCTTTTTGTAACGATTGCTCCTTTTTGAGACACTTTTTTTTGGCCAAAATGGGGCCATTCTAATAGAAAAAATGATCCTTTTTGTGGCGATGATCCTTTTTCGGACGCTATTTTCGAGAACCGAAAATGTACCAAAAAGGAGTAAGGACTGTATATGTTTTTAAATAAAATTAAAAGTTGAAATTAGTTTGATGAATTTAATTTAATCGGCCATGAGAAAATGACAAACGCATTTTGTACTATTGCCAAATATGGACAAATAGTTTTATATTTATTTCGAAACGTTTAATGCTTTTAAAAACTTTTAAACTTATGTATGTATGTAGCTTGCGATTGGACTTTCAAACTCAATTTCTTCATTTGTCTCTTCTTATCCCGTAACTGGATCATTTTCGCGCACTGCCGTTAACTCTCAGTCAAATGTAGCGACACCAGCCGGAGGAATTATCTGTGGAACTTTGGTAAGATTTTTTTAATATAGACAATACACCCACTGCACCGTTATCTTTCGGCTACCTAAGAACGATCAGAATCGGTGCAGTGACTGAATTCTAGAAAAGTTGTGCTTTTTGTAAGAAAAATATTCTAGAAAACAATATTTTATGGGGAAAATTCTAAAACTTATTTTCCTCACGTTTTTGTGGCAAAACTACCTAACCCTAACCCTAAAAAATCTAGTCAATCTTTGGGTGGTTCCTGAAAGTTCTATAAAATAATATTTGTTTATGTTTTTTGGGGATGAAATTTTAGGAAATAATGCTTGTTCTTCTTTTTTAAGACATTCTAGAAAAAAATTACGTTAAAATATTTTTGTCATTAAAATTCTGAAAATTATGTTTTTTTTTGTAAAAAAGAAGTTTTATTTTTTTTTTTTGGGAAAAATTCTAGAAATTTTGTTTTTTGGAAAAATTCCAAAAATTATGTTTTTTTGTAAAAAACAAATCTTGAAAGTTATGGCCCATAACTTATGGGCCATAACTTATGGCCCTTAATTTATGGCTCACGGTCTGAGTCCTCGCTGGGAAATTTTTTTTGATATTCATTTCAGGTGTTACTCGCTTTGCTATTCTTAACGCCAATTTTCGTCTATATTCCTTCTGCTTGTCTTGGTGGCGTTATTATCCTGGCGGCAATTTCCATGTTTGACCTTGACGGTATTCGACACACGTGGCAGTTATGCCGAATTGACCTTTTACCCCTTGGTGCCTGTTTCTTTCTCTGTTTCTGGGATATTGCTTATGGAATAATCGCCGGAATCATGGTTCACCTTCTCGTTTTATTATACAAAATTTCAAAACCTATCAATGCATCCAAAGATATGAGTGGCTCGGGGATTATTACCATTGCGCCCCAGCAAGGCTTATATTTTCCGGCAGCTGAGGTAAATAAACAAAACCGTTTATTATGTAAAC
>SCLG01000091.1:730351-755491 GCA_004367875.1 Oikopleura albicans | reverse complement strand
TTTCTCCGGCTGTTTAGCTGAATTGTGTGCAACCTCTGGTGCGGTACCGTTTTGTACAAATTCGACGCTTGGTGCAGTTACAGATGCATTAGATGATGTGAGAGAGTCGTTTGGCTCTTCTAGAACATCATCGGTTTGGTTCTGGGTCACTGAATCCTGCCCAACAATTTCCGCATCACTGTTTCGTTGAACTTCCTCGCATACATTTAGTTGGGGCACTTGCGCCATCACACTAGTATCAGAGTTTGAAGTCTCAGAAATTAAATTTTCATTTTGTTCGGTCGGCGTCGCCAAAATTGATGTTACCCAATCATCATGATCATGAGATGCTAAGGGTGAAATACAAGGTAAATCTCAGGTATAATTTATTTTTGGCACTAATGAAATTGGTACAAAGTAGAATTGCTATGACGTCTAATGTGAATCAAGTGGTTTCTAGAATAAACCAATTTTATTACGGCGTTTCAAAGCTCAAAATGTACCGCTTTTTATTCTAGAAATTAATACGCATCGGGGGATGAATTTCATTTTTCCAAAAATAATTGTGCAACAGAAAAACGATGAAATTATTCGGTATATAAAGTATATATATTCGGAATCAGTGAAACGAGATCTTTCGTTTGCGACTAATTTTAACGAAATCGAAGAAAAAATTTTGATCAAGTTTGAACCTACGCAAAATTTTCGAAAATTGTTTTTTCCCAAAAGCTACAAAATGCACTTTTCCGATTTCCCATATCGTTTGTGGTACTCCTAAACTCGAAGTTTGTGGGCGGCCTAGTACTGCGAGAGTATTTATTTATGATCTCAGTTATACTTATTACTAATAAAATCGGTGTTTTGATATGTTTATTACCGGAATCAGCCGGGGACGAATTAATCAATGGTTCACTAGTGTCACAAAAGGCATTGATGTTCGAATGACGAGGACTGAAGTTGGATTCAAGCGATACAGGGGTGTCAGGAGCTACAGCACGATAATCGTTGGCCAACATATCCATATATTGAGAAGTATCAGGCCTAAATTATAAAATATTTCACTTGATAAAGATTCCGTGTCAAAATATTTTAGTGCAAAAACTTGGTGTTGAAAAAAAGTCACTCTACATAAAGTTTCTGATATTTCGTATTAAAAATACGGTCCTTACTCATTTATCGGACGATTGCTCCTTTTCCGGACGCTTTTTGCCAAAATGGGGCCATTCTAATAGAAAAATGGCCCTTTTTGTGACGATGCTCCTTTTTCGGACTCTATTTTCGACAACCGAAAACGTCCGATAAATGAGTAAAGACTGTATCGGTGTTAAAATGTTTTGGTGTTGAAAAACCCTAATGGCCGTTTGCACGTATTTTTTTTTATTGTTCATAAATTTGTGAAGATATTTTTGGAGGTCTGATTTTTTTTTTTTTTTTGCTAAATCAAAAACACAAATGTTGTTTATCGAATCGATAATTATCGATGTTTAATTTATTAGCGTTAGAGTTAATTGAATAAGTACTGAGTTAATGAGATCTGTAACGGCCCGATGGCTTAGTTGGTTAAAGCGCCTCACTAGTAATGAGGAGATCCCGAGTTCAAATCTCGGTCGGGCCTTTTTTCTTTCATGAAATTTAGTACCAAAAATTATTTTAGAGTATTTCATAACGGCAGTGCCGCTTTGGCATTTTTAATTTTTTTTACTGAAAATAAGCCGTCTAAAACTGAAAGAAGTCGTTAACTTTGTATGCTCCAAATAATGCAAACATACATTTTAAATCCCTCTTTTTAACTTTTTTGTTTTTTTTCTCATATTTTCTTACAATAAAACCTAACAATTTTTATATATTCGTTATCAGTGAATCGAGAGCTTCAATTTAAGCCTAAGTTTAACGGAATAACAGTAAACTTTTTAGTAATTTTCAACCTACGCATTTTTTTTTCAAAAAGCTACATAACTTATATTCTGAAATTTTACATTATTTTCTACAATATTCGTATACAGTCCCCACCTTCTTGATGTGCATATACCACTTCCGAAAAATCGCATCAGGGCACTCATGCACATCAAGGCAGTCGGTCATCATGGTACATTATTTTGGATTTTCGGCTTCAAACGGCACGTTTTGGGTCGTGAAAAAATAGGAATCTCTATTTTCATTTTGATTATTTAAAATTTAATATTTGGTAGCTTTCGCAGCTAAAATACTTGTCGGTGAGTATTTAATTGACGATCATTTTTTTTTATTTAGTCCAATAAACACTAGTGATTTTCATTGATAATCAATTCCACGATCTTTCACGTCCGAATATAATTCGCATAACCTAAGGTTCTCGACATTTAAATTAGAACAACATCAATTTTAACTCGGCCACGTTTTTGCCTAGGTTGTGGGATTTTTTCTTTTGTTCATAACTTCCGAATAAATTAAGCTAAAATGAAATTTCTGGGTGGAAGCTTTGGAAATAATAAAAATGAAATCGGTGTATGAAAAAGGACACCGTACCCAATTTTGACCAAAAGTTTAGATAAAAAGAAAATTTACACCGTGGCAAAAAAGTCCCACGAAAAACTTGGCCGAGTTGATTTAAAAAATGTTTTTTTTCAAATGGCGAGAATCATAAGGTACACTAATGATGATGTACTCTAATGTACTCTAATGATGAATTCGGTCTCTAATTAACGACATAAAAAATAAGGCGGTGCCCAATCGCGGCGAGGAACATAATAACAATGTTTTTTGGTGAGAACTCGTTCGTGCATTGGCCAAACTTAAAAATGTTTTTTTTAATTAATTAAAGACAGAAATAGTTTATACACTCCCTACGCTCACTCCAGCCGTTTATAGTTATTATCTCGGGCTCATCTACGTGCATTAACTTTTTGTTTATTACTGACGCAATTTATTTAAAAATATCGTCAAAATAACATTTCAAATTTTGATATAAACCGAGTGCACCGTTCAGTTTCACTTTTCTCAATTTTTTTGCTGAAATAATGTTATTCCGCGTTGAAATTGAACCACTTCTTCAAAAAGATCTTCCGACTTTGCTTTATTCTTTCATTTCTCCAAAGATCAAACGGAAAAATATGAAAAACAATTCAGCCAAGTGGTTCATTTTCAACGCGGAATAATCTTATAACAGCTCATTTGGTTTATTTTCTTTTCAATTTGTATCATAGATTTTTTTTTTTTCAAGATTTTACTTACAGCTCGGTTAATTGGCACCCTGCTTCGGCATTTACGTGCTGAACTTCTTCGGGTATAAAATGTCCGGATTTCTCTGGAACTGGTGGTGAAATTTCGAGCATGGCATTAATGGAAGTTTCAATCGCCATCGGATGTTCTGTCATAGATGCATTTAATGCATCTCCATGATCAATTTCTTTGTGCTCCTAAACAGGGGGCTCAAATTGATATCCATTTCCTGGCACCGCGGGTTTGCGGAGAAAACGTTTAAAGAAAATGAAGGAAACAGTTATTCGAGAATATAGTACAGGGAAAGGTTTCTCAATGAAAGTGTAATACACCACTTGCGCAGTTATCTTGTGAAAGTATTTTTTAATGGCAAGATAAGTGCGCAGAGCGTGGTCGTAAAATTGCGAAATGTTACATTTTTGCAAGAGAACTGCGCAAGTGGTGTAAATCGCTGTTCTTGAAAAAATGCGAGAAAACGTTAATAGCCGAAACAAGGCACCGTTGACTTTCCGAGAAAACGTTTTTCGGTGAATTTCGGCGAAAAAGTTGTTTAAATTTCGACGCAAAATCTTCTCTTTGATATATCATGATTGAGTCGAAAAACATTTTTCTCCCAGAAACGATTTTTTTTGGAAAACTACGGTGTCAAAAATTCATGACATTTGACCCTTTCCTGGAACAGCTCGAACGTTTCGAAGATCGATTCCCGATTACATTCCCCAATCATACATTCGTACATTGTTCCCGCATCATCATTTTCTCCCAGTTGGTGTTTCTTCATTCGGTGGTTTTTCAGCAGGTCTCTATTCAAAAAAGATACTTTTCCATTGCAAGTTCCATGCCAACATTTGACAATATAATCGTTGCCCATTTTTCCAGAATAAAAATATAAAATAAAAAAAAATGTATTTTTTGTCGGAGTCCGCGAAATAAATTTGTCAGACTTGACTTGATTAAAAATCGCTTCATGATGGTAACCTACGCGCGCCATGCCCTTTCTGATTGGCGTAAACGCACGTGAATGAAAATTAGATCGGGTGAGATTGCAAAATTTGATAAAATTATTATTTTTCTCGCTCAATTTAAATTATTATTTTTTCGTTTGGAACCACTACGAACGTATTTAGATAACAATGAGTTGCTTCATCAAGTTCATATGTTAGGTTTAAATAACAAAGAAGGATCAGTAATTTTCAATAGAGAAACCAATTTAAACTTGAGACGAAATATATTCATGATTGTTCACGATTATATCATGAAAAACATTACAGTCCTTACTTCTTTTTCGGACATTTATAGCCAATTTGACCGTCTAAACAAAATTATGAGTGTATTCAAATTATCGGCATTCATATGCACCACCTGGCGGGTAATCTTACCAAGATTGGGTTATTTTAACAGGACTCCTGGCCAGTTATCTTACCGCTTTTTAGAAAAACTTTTGGTGATTTTCAGTAAAAACTTTACACAATTTAGACGAAAAAACGTTTTGCTAATGGAAGCAATTTTGGAAAGAACAAATATGCTGTTTTGTTTTTAACCTTCAAACACATATTGCGGAAGATTGTCCGCATTGGCATATAAAACGTGTTTTTTTTTGATATTTTGTTTTATTAAATGTAACGGCAGTGAAAACCAACATAGAAAAACCGATTACAAAGTCGCAGAGCAAATAAAAAAAAATTATTTCGCAATGAATATTAATTAGTCATTTAAGGGTGGTCTGCTCGATTTGTTTACAACTCAACATCATTTTTTTTATTACACCGCAATGAATATATATAGCTTTCTTCAGATTATCTGTTAAGGTTTAGTGAATGAGTTCAAGTGCAAAAAAATTTAGTTAATTCACGAATTCTAGAAATTTTGAGCATTTCAAAATTTCAAATTTTTCGATAAACTGGGAAATCACTCGCACGATTACTATTTGCTAAAATTAGTCTGTGTTCTTCTTTTAACTTAATTTGTCTTTTATCGTCATAAGCAGTCTTCAGGGTAACTCCACAGTAACTTTAGGGGCAAACAAGGCACGACTTGAGTGCTAACTGGACGATACATTATCATTTTTACGTAAAAATATAGTTCCAAAATGTGCCAAAAAAGTTATTTCGTAAATACGGCAACTGGTATTTATTTGATTCTTTCTTTCTGGTAATCCTAAGGCCCNAGCAGTTATGCTGAAACAGCTTTGTCTTCAAGAAAATCGCATTCTGATAACCGCCGCTGAACATTTTGTTTTATCGGTATTTATCGTCTATTGACTAAAGACAATGAAATAACGGTCGATATCTGACTATGTTTATCAAGTTTACTCGTTTACCACAAAGATGGGTTGTATAGAAATGTTTCAAGCAAAATCGTATGGAAAAATACCATATAAAGAAAAACATTTTTGAGGATTAAATAATCTAACTTACAGTTTGTTATAACAACATGTTACATACTATACTATAGTAATTGATAGAGAATTATATTAAAATTAAATGATGAAAACATTGCAAATTAAGACATTGACATCAAAAGGATAAAAAAAAATAACACTATAAAATGTAGGCACTGTGGTTTTCCGGAAAATACGTTTTTCGAACGGCGAGAAAACTTTTTGAGAGAAAATGCTTTTTGGTAAACCTTTTTCGGTGAAAATGCAAATAAATTTTTTTTTTGGAGAAAATGGAAGAAAACGGTTTTCGATAAAAATCCAAGAAAATGTTTTGTCGGAGAAAAAACAAGAAAACCTTTTTACGAGAAAATACAAGAAAACGCATTATTGGGAAAAAAAGTTTTTTTTTTGATGAAAAAGTCTTAACATTCCCTACCGAGAAGAGTCCGACTGTCTTAAATTATTTTTACCGAGAATAAGTTTTTTCTTAGAAAAACGTTTTCTCCAAAAGACCGCGGTGCCGAAGATGTAATCCCGTTTTCCTACTTTCTGTAGTTTTGATGACAAGGGTTATTAAAATGTATGTAAATACATAATTTATTAGAAATTATGTATATCATATACAGTATATGGTTACAAATTATAATATCTAACTTAAGCGTTCTGGTTGCGAGAGCAACTAGCCCAAAATCATATCAAAGGGCTGACAAACTTATATTCAAGAATACATAATGTATATAATTTATCTAACAAGTGTTACTATCTAACAGTTGTTGTGGACCTTTGCATGTGTCTATAAGGTCACTTTTTTCAAACTGGAGTTTCCAAAATAAATTTTACCGAATTTATATGAGTTCATTGGTGTCTTTGTTTATCCTTACGGTACTCTAGACGATATCTGAAAAACAATCGATAGCAGAGTTAGATAGTAGACCCACGGAATACTAGACACTCGAATAGAAGATATGTCTGTAACTTATGATATGATCATGGGATATTGTCTGTCACAACCATATAGCTTGTATATTGCAGAGATTTTTTTTGGTAAATTCATATAAAATAATTATGCGCAAAAAATGCCCCAAGCACGAGGGTTAACAGTATTTAACCCAGGCATAAAAAAAAGATACAAAATATAAACGAGGTTTAAATTTACAGAGATGTAAAAATTCATTTTTTTTCAGAACTTGAGAACATAAGAACGAGAACGCAAAAAGAACAAGAGAACGGAAAAACATCGTTCTTAGCCATTGTCTCATTACAAGATAAAACAGAACGGCTATTTAGAACGTTTTTTCTTCCACGAAAAAACGTTCAATTTTGNAGCAGAGTTAGATAGTAGACCCACGGAATACTAGACACTCGAATAGAAGATATGTCTGTAACTTATGATATGATCATGGGATATTGTCTGTCACAACCATATAGCTTGTATATTGCAGAGATTTTTTGGTGAATTCATATAAAATAATTATGCGCAAAAAAATGCCCCAAGCACGAGGGTTAACAGTATTTAACCCAGGCAAAAAAAGATATAAAAAATAAACGAGGTTTAAATTTACAGAGATGTAAAAATTCAGTTTGTTTTCAGAACTTGAGAACATAAGAACGAGAAGGCAAAAAGAACAAGAGAACGTAAAAACATCGTTATGGGCATTTTCTCATTACAAGATAGAACAGAACGGCTATTTAGAACGTTTTTAGTTCGACGGAAAAACGTTCAATTTTGCGTTCTGGACAATTTTTCACCACAAGAACGCTCGAGAACGCGTTCGAACAAGAGGGGCACGCGTTCGAATGAATGATCACGCCAGAACGAAATAATAAAAATGTTTTTTTTTAAATCAGAGAATCTAAAACGTGCGTGTCGGGAGTAGGTTCTGTAATTGAAATACAATGAGTAGGTTTTGTAAAAACAAAACGTAAAATTGGGCAAATTTGCCTGGCATAGATTCGAAAGATTCAAATTGAATCCTTCGATGTTTTCTATTTTATCTCAGGCCAGCTATTGGTTCGTTATGAAATGTGATGCCAATGACTACGACGACATAAATATTTTTTCTTTATTATTATTTTTTGTTAATAAACTTGACAAACCAAATAAAACAAAATAATAAAGTAGTAGTTTTCTGAAAAAAAAAAAAATCGTAAACAACGGTTAGGGATTGAGAGAAAAGAAAAACACGATTTGAAGAGTGAACCTTTTTTTTCGAAAGTGTGAAATTCACACTGAATCTGAGTGAACTTGAAGAGATTTTTCATGAACTTGAGATTTTGAAATGTGATCGAGGTTGCTCAATTATACCTGAAAAATTACTTGCTTGTGCCGGAATACTGTATTTTGAATACAGTTTTAGAGATATGAAAAGTTGGATGGTACCAGAGAGAACTTCACCTGCCCCAAATTTCGTCTCACCTGCGCCTCGACAGAATTATTTTTTCGAATTTGTCGTGGGCCATGGAGGGTTTTTGGTTTTTCACGCGCCTTAATTATTCAACCTAAATTAGACTAGGTCAAGGGTTTATCATCAAGCTGTTGTTTGTAGACACAAAGTTCGTTCAAAGTTCAAACTTGGACAAAGTTTTTGGGCAGCCTAGTAGGGCTTACAGAGTTGCTTATAAGGTCTGACACTTTCGCCGCAATAAGGTTTAATTATTATCAAATAGTTTTCCAAGTTAATTTAACGCAGAGGTCGACAGGAATTGATTTTTTGTGAAATCGCGGGTTACCCAGTGAAAAAAACAAGTGTACCCCTTCCATACCCTACCATTGAAAGTTTGCCGCGTTTACCCTTGTCCGCGTACAAGGGTACAAAATCTGCCGACCTCTGATTTAAGGTCTTAAGGTCATAATTGTATTCCTTAAAAATATTGCAAGGTCTTATGCTACATCAAAAATTCAAATAAGGTCTTATAGTTTTATTTTACTCAAGACCTTATGTTATATCTCGCCATTGTATTTTTAATCGAGACTTTTTCAAAGTCGACCAAAAATGGGGAACTCCAAAAACCGAGAAACCTGAAAACCCATAAAATTGTCTAGTATTAGATTTTTGGAACCCTTTTGTGAGATTTGTGTGATTTATTCCGATTTTGGTAATAGGGCCACATTTTTTTTGAAAAACCACAACTTTAAAATTTTTCCTATTTTGAGTAATGTTGTAGAAATGAACAATCGATTTTGTATAAACCAGATTTTCTTGAACGCTTTTAAAATATGAGACTTAAAGTGCAGACAGTTAAAATCCGTTTCATCACATTTTTATCTATTCAAATAGAAATAATCTTAGAAATATTTTTGGTTGCTGAATCTACAAATATCGGGGTCAGAAATTGGTTGACCGAAGATTGTTTTTATTGTTGCGTAATATAATGAGTTGGTAAACCACCTGACGATCAGTCGCCTATAAGTTAAAGTCCTAAAGGTTCAAAAAAAGTGCGAAGGTAGGCCCCGCGATACTATCGGTGACCGACCTATGTTGATTGTCTTTTCTCACAAAAAACGTGTTATTTAAACGAGCCGGGACAAGCGTCTGATGGCCGTGTTTAGTGGTTAAGAATGTTTGAATAGAGAAAATATGCGAAGATGACTTTCATCATATTATTTTATATTCTTCTTATAGGTCTTCTATTGAGAGTCTGAATATAAAAATAACGGTTGAAGCATTTTCTGATTTGTGGTCCTAACCAGAGGTCGGCACTCGGATTCCAACCCGAATTTTACCCGCGGGTTGGAAACGGGTTGGACAACGATTTTCAGGCTTAAAAAGTCGGGTAAAACTCGGGTAACGGAATTCGGGTAAGAATTTATCAGAGTTTTACCCGCGGGTTGGAATCGGAACATGAAGTAAAAGGCTTAGTGACTTGATTTTTTTTTATAAATAATAAAATGTAATAAAAATTTAGAATTTTTTGAAGAACCATCCAATTTTCAACCGTGCGGTTAACCACTTGCCTGTGCCTTCTGAATTAGCTCTAAGTACGTTTAAATCGACATTGATTATGTGTTTTCATAAATCATAATAAAAATCGGACCACAACAGGGTGTTAAAACAGAAAAATAAAACGTTATTTTGTCAGTTTTTTGCGGTTAACTCTTAACCGGTTTGCAGTAGATACTTCAAAAGTTCACCGCGGAAGTTACCACGAAGTTACCATAAATATCTAAAATCAAGCAACTTCATATAGTTCTAAAAGAGAGGTAAAATCTCAGGTGGTGGTCCTATATATGGCCAATGTTACATAGGCTATGTAATACACAGAGGTCGGCGGAATTTATACCCTTGTCCGCGGACAAGGATAAACACGGGTAACTTTCAATGGTAGGGTATGGAAGGGTACACTCTTTTTTTTCACTCGGTAACCCGCTATTTTACCCATTATCCGCGGATAATTACCCTAGCTCGGGTAATTGTCATAGCTGGGGTAATTATCATTGAGAAGGAATGAAATGATGTACAGTCCTTACCTCTGGTAATACATAGTATGTATNTATGGGGGTTAAGGGTTAAAAATCAAAAATCGGGCGCTGTCTGAGGACCTAAAATAAAATGAAGATATTTTTTGCTTTTTGAATTTTTTCATTCCGATAATTTTAACCCCCGAAAAATCGATTACGCTTTTTTCTGCAACCTAAAAAAAACTACCTGAGTGACTTGATTTTTTTTATAAATAATAAAATGAAATAAACATTTAGAATTTTTTTAAGAACCATCCAATTTTCAACCGTGCGGTTAACCACTTGCCTGTGCCTTCTTAATTAGCTCTAAGTACGTTTAAATCGACATTGATTCTGTGGTTCCATAAATCATAATAAAAATCGGACCACAACAGGGTCTTAAAACACAAAAATAAAACGTTATTTTGTCAGTTTTTTGCGGTTAACTCTTAACCGGTTTGCAGTAGACACTCCAAAAGTTCACCACGGAGTTAGCCTAAATATCTAAAATCCAGCAACTTCAGATAGTTCTAAAAGAGATGTAAAATCTCAGGTGGTGGTCCTATATATAGCCAATTTTACATAGGCTATGTATGTAGCATAGGCTATGTATGTTACATAGGCTATGTAATATACGCAAATTTGAAAACTCAAAATACAGCTACATAACGTCACATTGTAACTCTTATCTGAGCTTTAACATACAATGTAGTTGGAACAGAAAACCATTAAGAATGTGTGAAATTCACACTGTGAATAGTCGAAGTAAATGCGAATGACGATAAAACTCATATTTTATAAAATAAGACAGCGAAAATATGAGTTTTATCACCATTCGCATATACTTCGACTATTCATAATTGTGAATTAACTCAATACGGTATTATGAACACAAATTTGAAATGAACCTGCTCTTACCTGGCACCCTTACACTTTTACAAATACAGTGACGGATCTCTCGATATCGAACCGTTTTATGTGAACAACTCGAATATGTTTTTCATACAGGGGGGTTGGTTATAAGGTCAGCCATTTGTGCCGTTATAAGGTCAAGTCAGTTTTTTTGCTATAAGGTCAAGTCAGTTTTTTGCTATAAGGTCAAGTCAGTTTTTTGCTATAAGGTCAAGTCAGTTTTTTTTGAGTAGCATGCTTTTTGGGAAAAAATCTTTAAAATCATGTCTTTTTACGTTTTTTTTAATGAAGACGTAATAAAAACGTCCACTTTAAAATATTTTCACTTTAAAATATTTTCACAAAGAAAAGGTACACAAATAGAAAATTTATAAAAAAAAAACACTTTTTTCACAATATTTTTTTTTCAAGACAAATAAACGTCCAATAATTAAACGCTCTTGTTAAAAAAATGTTTTTTTTCAAAAACAAAGATTTATTTTGTACACCCACTGTATAGCTGTTATTTCTTAATTTGATCTTTAATGAGCAATTTCTGAATTTTAGATGTCCGGCGAAATTGAAACTGATCAGTTTGTGCAGAACGCGGCGTCCTCAATCGAAAAAGTGATTGAATTAAACTCGACACCGTGGCGTCTTTATGTGCCGAATCAAAAAAGTCAACAACTCTTGGAGCAATCGGCACATTGTATCGGCATCCAGGCAACCCTTGTAGCCCTGGGAATCAATTATCAACTGGTGGAAAAGGCAAACGCCGAATGGATGTCCAAAAATGGCCAAGTTCCTTTATTGATCGGCCAAAATACAGCACGAAATGTCGCGTCAGGTATATATATCCTATAATAATATATATATATAGGAGAATATCCTATAGCCTAAACGATATAGGCTATAGTCTTTAGTAGAATATTCCAGAAAGGGAACAGTGCTAGGATTCGTTATTCGGTAAATTAGACTTTTTGCATTTAAAAACACCATATTCGGAATCAGTGCGACAAATGCGGTCGATTGGCGGCTCAAATATTCACATATGACCAGTTCGAAATTTGACCCCCTTTTCAATTGTCATATCGGGGTCAAATTACATTTTTAGATTTTTTTAAAGAAAAAAAAATTCCCAGGCAAACCGGATATTTTAAAATCAACTGAAAAACTACAATTTTTGTGCAATTATTGAAGTGGAAATAGGTCAATTCAAAAGTGCAAAAACGTAAGGAAAAACGCGTCGAAAAACACAATAGTTTTAAGAAAAAAAAAATAGTTAAAAATAAAACGCTATTTTTGGGGATAAAATAAGTATTATATTCTGAAAAAATCTATTTTTAACAAAATTGATTCATAATTCGTGAATCATCACGTTTATGGAAAAGTACCGAATGTGGTAGGCTTTTTTTTAAATCGGTAAAATTATTAACCATGTTATTTTTATAGGACCTCGCGAAATTAGAGAAAGCTTGTCACAAAATGGAATTCGACTGTTGGAGGGTGATCAGGCAGTAAACAGCCAACAGCGTGATTTATTTAAATTGATTGATGTTATCGAAAAGGTGGAATTATATCATTCATGGATCGATCCGATTACGGTTCTAAATGTTACGAAAAAACGATATACACGACTACTTGATATACAAAATCTCATGAAATTTTATGTTTTCAAAAAGCGCCAAAATAATGTTCGGAAGAGTTTACAACTACAGAACGTATGTACATAGTTTTTTGAAAATAACAAAATTTTCGGAATTTTTTTAAGCCTTAGTTGACTAACCGTAACCCTAACTAACCCTTGAGGGAATGTTGTGTTTTGACATGAAAAAAATAAAAAAAAATTGGGCCAGAAAAATAGGTTTTAACTGGTAAACACTGTTTATTAAACATCACCAGGACCCTTTTTGAAATGGTTATTAGGCCAAGTGAATTTTGAGGGCTTGATAACCACACCCCTGTACGAATTTTGGTACCACCTAAAAAAGCTACCATTATAAGGTCAAAATATTGTTTTATTTCATGTATAAGGTCTTCGGAAAAAAAAACGACTCATGTTCGACACCAAGGTCCAATCAAAAGCATGTTTTTTTTTTCGGAAAAATCTTTAAAATCATGTTTTTACGCTTTTTATAGATATTTATTTCGAATTTATGCGTAAAAATGATAATTCTAGTGGGCAACAATGACACCGAAAGAAGTAATGAAAGAGTTCCGGGACGTCCTGCGGGTTTTCTCCGAAATGCTCGGTACCAAGAGTTTTCTATTCGGCCATCGAATATCCGAATTAGATTGTGCTCTTTTTGGTCATTTATATGCTATTCTTACGACTAAGTACTACGGCGCTTTTGGACCCGGGTAAGTTTATATATATATATATACGCTGAAGTTACACCAACATTATTACCTAGCAGCTAGATTTCGGAAATAAGCAAAGATAAATTTGAACTAAAAATATGACTTTGTATTACTTTTTGGGTTTTACAAACTTTGTAAAGATTTTGTAAATACAAAGTCATATTTTTAGTTCAAATTGATTTTTGCTTATTTTAATTGCTTGATTTTTAATTGGGTAGGGGTGGGCAATTATTAGTATAGCTGAGTAGGGCGTAGGCGGAAGCCCAAACACATGTTAGCCTAAAAAGTCTTAACATTACTGGTTAAGTGGTATTTTCACAAGTGTGGAATTACATTTGTAAGGGAACCCTTAGGGAACACGTTCTTTGTTATTGACCTATTTTCGATATAATAGATAAAGCTAAAATATTCTAGCGTTAATCTGTGAATGAGAGATAAAAACGAAAAAAGGCTTCAAAATCACACAAAATATTATGTACATTTTGAGCCAGATTATTCTTTTCTCGAAAAACCAGACTCTAGTTAGGTATGGGCAGTGTTCCGAAAATATCGTATGGGCTTCATAATTATCAATTAAGGGTATACCTCACATATTTTTGGAAACTTTCAGGCGGTTTCCTTATTTGAAGATTTCCAAAAGTTTCTTAAAAAATATATTTTTAGGCTTGCCGACACCATTCACGAATTTCAAAATCTGGTAGACCTAACTTCTCTCATTGACCGCGAGATTTTCAAAAACTAAATGGAAAATTTCAAACTCAATCCCTAAATAGAGATCTAATTAGTGACTCATGATGTGGACTAATTCTTATTTATTATGCACAAATACTTAGATTATCAGGTCACTAGTTAGGATGTTGCCTTTTGCATATTGATTTATTAATTATTTTCCTATTTTGCGCACAAGGGTAAGAAGCGCTATAGGAAAACGTAATTTTGCCCCTAGCTAGGGTGATCACGGTTAAGATTCGGGGTCCTCAAATATATTTAAATGTTTGCGCAAAAATCATCAATTTTTCAGTGCTTTAACTCTTAGGGGGAAGGACTTTTTGAGAACCTGTAGGGGGAAAATGCGTGTAAATAAACACGCAAAAATTCACATTAATTCGCAATAATTCAAAAAAACTGGTAAAGCCAAGTTGTAGAGCTCGTCAAACTACGTGGATCTGACTATTCAGAAATTGATTTGGGCCACCAGGGCCCCCTAGATAGCTGTTTGAAATCTCCAACCTACGCAAAAAATAACACCGTCAATCAAATTTTCTCGAAAAGTTGAGGGGGGTCATCAATACCCGTTTTGCCCTACGGGGCCTCCATATGCCTTAAATCGACGAAAAAAAACAAGTTGCGTGTCTATTTACACGCACTTCCCCCTGTGAGTTAATATGCAACAAAAATATGTACTACAGTCCTCCCTCCTTTAAGTGCCGCTCCCAAGCCTCCAAAAACGCGGCACTTAAGGGATGGAGCCTATATGATTTCTGTATAATTTATCGGTACCACGAAAAATCGTGGTCACCTTACTGCGGTCGTTAGTATTTAATAATTAAATTAAAATTATCTTTGTCAACCGCCAAATGGCAATTACGACCGTTTATAATCATTGAAATTATTTTGTGAAAAATCAGTTATTTTTAACTACAAAGCGCTTATTTTACACCATTAACGTATTATTTTGATACTGAAGTTGTATTGCCAAATTAAACTCGTATGCGCCCTGAGCTGCGCATGATGACCTTCTTCCAAGTAAAATTGTAAAATAACCATTTATAAGAAAAGTACGACCAACAAGCGTAGTTGTATCGCAGAGAAATTGATTTCCTATAAATTTATAAAACAAAATTCAGCTTATCACCGATAAGTTCTCAGAATTAAACTATGTATGAGCATTTTTTAGGTTCTACCATAATTACTATTCTTATTAGGTTCCATACCATAGCTCGTATTGAGAATTTTGGACCCAGTTGTACTGTAATAATTTGGACAAAGCGATAAATTTCCAAAACTATCCGAAATTTTAAATCTGTCGTAAATAAATCATGCGTCATTATTTCTCCTGATTTAATACAATTTGCTATTGGTAATAGATTACTAATAACAAATTATTGTATGAATTTGGAGAAATAATGACGCATGATTTATTTACGACAAATTTAAATTTCGGATAGTTTTGGAAATTTATCGCTTTGTCCAAATTTTTACAGTACAACTGGGTCCAAATTTTACAGTAAAAATTCGGTTCCATAAGAATGGAGTGTCTGGTACAACCTAAAAAAAAATACCTATGTGCTCCCCGTCATATACATGTATTTTTTGCCTTTACTTGACATTTTGTAACAGTCTAGACATCTTCTTATTTCAATAATATAGTATAGAATTATCTTTCGTGGACAGTATTGCTCTTATTATAATATGGCCAGTTAGTGATCAAGAAACTCTGTATATATATTTTTTTTGATATATTAGTAATATATAATATTACATATACGGTTTTGGAAGCCTAATCGTAACACTTCACATCGTAACAAATTATCCAAATGGCAACAGTTTTTGGGATGTGAAGGTGTTACGATTATGATTTCACAACTCTAATATGTATACAGTCCTTAACCATTTATCGGACGTTTTCGGTTCTCGAAAATAGCGTCCGATAAATGAGCATTGTCACAAACGAGGTCATTTTTTATTAGAATGACCCCCATTTTGGCCAAAAAAAGCGTCCGATAAATGAGTAAGCGTCCGATAAATGGTTAAGGACTGTATAAGTCTGCAACTTTATTTACTGAAGCAATGCCTACTAGGACATTCCTATTAGTTCAATCTTTGCAATGAAAAATTTCATTGGAAAATTTTTATTGAAAATTGTATACTGACATACACATCGGTTATTTTATGACCATTTAAAACCAACTTTTAGTAAAGGGCAAATACTGATATTAGGGATATATAGCGAGTGGCCCTCATGACTCATATCTCAGGTTATGAACAAAGAAGTCTGTTGACAGCAGTATTTTATATATTTTCTAAAAGAAACCGCACGCAGTGTATCTGCTATTTCTAATACTATTGCTATATTGTATAATTATCAACCTATATGCCCTGCGCCGTTATGTTTCTCTTCACTATTTTTAGATTTTTTCGTTCGTCCCATTATCTTTCAATTTTTTTTCCGGAATACATATCTTATATATCGTTCAATTTTCTGCTGTATTTCAGTATTTTTTTCTTTTGATTTTTAAAGATAAGGGCGCAGGGTGTATTATGAATGAACCCCATATATTATGTCATATGATACGTACAGCGGAGTCTAGTTATGAGGTCACAAGGTGTGACCGTTATAAGGTCAAGTCATCTTGTTTGCACTTAGGTCAAGTCAGTTTTTTCTTACACTATGGCCAAGTCAATTTTTTTGTGAAGCATGTTTTTTTGGAAAAAAATTTGAAATCAGACTTTTTAGGATGAAGACCTCCTTCCCCACTGGCACATTTTTTTTCTGTAGAAATCATGTCTTTTTACATTTTTTTCTATAGAATAATGTCTTTTTGAACTTTTTCCCGGCACTAAGTTCTTATTGTGGAAAAAAAAGTCTCAGATGGTTATAAGGTCAAGTCATTTTTTTCAAAGTGCATTAAGGTCTAGTCATTTTTTAGGACTTGACCTTTTAACCAGATCCCCTGTAGTTTATACTACAGTTTTGGTTGCGAGAGCGTGACGATTCCTAAAAGCCGTCACGTTCTCGTAACATTTTACGTTATCTCAATTATACTGTCTGCCAATTTAATCGGGTCGGATAATTTGCGCCTGGGCAAAGGGGCGCCACTCCTGCGCAATACTGTTTTTAACTTTACTTTATTTAGAATTTTTTTATTGAGTCTTTTCCCCCATAAATTCCTACCGACGATTTGGTGTTAAGTTGATTTTAACTGCTGGACATCATCTCTGTTTCACTACTGATGTAAATTACAGTTTTGCGAGTAAGTAAATCATCGAAAAAAGACGCCAGTTCATTTGGGACAATGCTAATTGGACGACAAATCAAAATGGATATTTTTGTAATAGTATTTAAAGATAGGGGATGCTTACAGGGGGTCTGGTTATAAGGTAAGAAAGTGTGACCGTTATAAGGTCAAGCCATCTTTTTTTACACTAAGGTCAAGTCATTTTTTTCTTGCACTAAGGTCAAGTCATTTTTTTCTTGCACTAAGGTCAAGTAAATTTTTGACTTCATGTCTTTTTACGCTTTTTTTGGATGAAGACCTCCCCCCGCTTGCATATTTTTACACTTTTTTTTCTATAAAATCATGTCTTTTTGAACTTTTTTCCAGCAATAAGGTCTTATTGTGGAAAAAAAAATCAGGTTGGTTATAAGGTCAAGTCATTTTTTTCAAAGTGCATTTAGGTCTAGTCAGTTTTTTAGACCTTGACCTTATAACCAACCCCCTGTACACATTTTATTATAAGGTCAACTTGACTGAAGTGTGTTCAAATGCAGTTAATATTTAAGGTAAAAAAGTGAACGGGGGTTATTATATGTTATAATTTATAACGTCAGCCATTTGGGCGGTTATAATTCTGTTTTTTTTTGTGGACTAAGGTCTGGTCTGTGGAAGATCAGTTTTTGATTAACCCGCATTGCACAACATTTTGCAATGCGAAGCACGTAGTCATTGCGGGTAAACTAATAAAAATATATATGATTAGTAATCATTGATTACTTAGCCAACAAGTGATAAGGAACTCCAAAAACTTGACTTCAAACTTGACTTAAATTATTATTTTTTTGTATTCTTAGAATTTGTCTTTTTTGTTGAGAATGATTTTGTATTTGATTTGTCCAATTGGCGGTTCTCTGTGAGGAATGGAGACATGGGTATAAAGTAAACAATAACGTCTAACATGAATCATATGGTAAACACACTATATATTTATCGTAATACCAGTTGTCTAAACAAAGTTGGATTATCTTAACATTTATTGGACCGAAACGTACCGCGATTTGAAATCATGTTACCAAACACCCGAACCAATTATCGTTATTCATTATGTTAAATTCGACCATGTTAACACAAATTGAGCAGCTTTGCTGTTGAGATATTTGATATAAACCACCTGGCCAGTTATCTTAACACGAAATTTTCTCAAAATGTGTTTAGATAATTGGGTTGGGCGCTTTGTAAGATAATTGGAAATCACGATACGTTTTAGACTAAAAAGTATCGTGATTTCCAATTATCTTGCAAAGCGCCCAACCCAATTATCTAAACACATTTTGAGAAAATTTGGTGTTAAGATATCTGGTCAGGTGGTTTATATCGAATATCTAAACAGCAAAGCTGCTCAATTTGTGTTAACATGGTCGAATTTAACATAATAAATAAAACTAAAGTACAAAAAGTATTAAGACAACCAAACTTTGTTAAGATAACTTGTTAGACAGTGTATCCTTGATTTATATAAGACGTTATTTGTTAAAATTGTATCCCTTGGAGCACTCTAAAATTGATTTTTAGTTATGGGTCGTTTATTGACGAGTCTTTTACTTGTTTTTGGTTATCAAATTGGCAAAATCAGCGGAAAACCGGCGGTTGAGAACAAGGTGGACGATTTTTGCACCCCAGAGAACCTTGCCCGACATACCGCGGTTGGATATTGTATTCAACAAAACACAACAACAGACCCGCCAAAGTCTGTTAACGAAACAATAGACCACCAATCGTATGATGATTGCCACAGTTCGTTTTGTAGTCTGAGGTACGAATGTATATTTTGTTTACACGCCACGGCGCGCCGTTTCGTGATGGTTAACATATTTTTTTATTTGAAATATTTTCAAACATATATGAACACCGTCAAAATGGCCCTTCTCGCACCGTCAAAAAAAAACTTTCATTTTGTGGTGGCTTCAAACGGGGTTATTTTCTGTTTCTTTTTCATTAGTGCTGTTTTCGGTACTCGTAAAAATGGCCCAAATGGGAGTAATAACTGTATACTGTGTACTAAAAAAAAAAAATAATAAAAAAATGATTTGGAACCACGAAAGAAAACTTTTTTTTATTAATTAGATTTTCCTTTTCTTTATAAAATCTCACCTAATAAATTAATACACTCCACCACACATAGTAAGGGACTCAATCGAGCGTTTTTAACTAGTACAAAAAATCACTCCATACCCTAATTTTGTTGTAAATCCTGAATTCATCAGCTTTCTGACCTGCCCCATCACTTGGGTAATAAACGGGTTTCAGGACGCTGACACGTCACGAAATGGTTTTTATAGCTTGTGCGCGCAAAAACCTGTATTTTGGCCTTTTTGGGGCGATTTCTTGGTTAGTTTGAGAAAATTTTTATTTTTGAACCTGGCCATCAGATTCACCGTGTTTGATTACATATGACTAGGTACTTTTGTTTTTCAAATCCGTGGTTAAATTTTCGTCAAATTTTCCCGGAATTCATCCTAGTTACTTCTAACTATAATTATAACAGCAATTTTCATAATTATGATTTTCATAATTATTTAATGTTTTATTCAGATATGAGTACGATAAGGTCGACGTCCAGTTCACTAAAGACCCAATCAAAGGCTATGACAAGATGTTTGCGAAGATGACCTTATTTTCAATTAGAACGCACAATAATTGGACCCATGTATATGATGATAAGGGTTACTGTTGGGAACCAATGCCGATTACTTTATAAACGGATCTTTAATGACATTTATGAATTAGCTAATATTGGAAAAATTTCATAAGGTTGTTTATTAGAATATGAGTCATATTATATGATTCAAAGATTTCTAGACAGCCAGGGGTCTCTAGATGTGCATTTTCGATTTCCAAAAAACGTGCAGATCTAGAGAGACATTGTTTGCCGTACGCAATTGCACATCTAGAGGTATTTACAAATTTTGCTAAAACGCACATCTAGAGAGACATGCACATCTAGAGACCCCGTCAGGTTACAGTCATCTGTAAATGGAAAGTTTTTTTGGCCTAAATATTATACCTGCTATAAAATTTTCACGATTTTTGAAGCTGTTTTTTTTTATTCGGTTTCGCAGAAGTCTTACCTAACTATGGTCGCTTTTTTTTAGTATACCACAGATTTGAAAACGACATAGCTCCACGACTATTTAAGGTAATAAAGAACTTTTTTTGCATCTTACGGAGAAGGCTTGGGCCTATTATTCTGACATAAAAAATTCCGGACCGCGAACCGGAAATACCGGTAATATCCGGTCAAAGTAGAAAAATACCGGTTTCTCGAAAACGGCCTGAGAGATCTTTTTTAAACTGTGGTCATCGATTCCAAATTTTGCGAGGAATTTTTTGGTGGGGTCAAAAATTTCCTTGAAATGTCATATGACCCCGCTAGGGGGTCAAATTAGACTAATTTCAAATTGGGCGAAGACACCCCTAAAAAAGTTCTTTATTACCTTAAATAGTCGTGGAGCTATAGCTATAACATATGTCGTTTTCAAATCTGTGGTATACTAAAAAAAGGACCTATGCCATACTATGCCATGAAACATTTATTTAAATAATGGGTTAATTAAATTATATTAACCATATGACTCACTCGTCGAATTTGCTGATCCCATAACAGGTCCGTCGTACCCAAAAGCAAACGAACCTCATATTGACAATCAAATCCATTGCAACTTCAAAAATTGTAATAACGTGACTCTAATGAACGAAATATACAGTAATAGTTCCGAAAAATCGCATCTTTTAAATTCGACACTGACGAAGATAAAGGCTCGTTATTATTTTAATGCCATATTTTATACCATTACTTAAAATAGTACTTTTTCAAGACAATAGGTTAAGGGCACCTAGGGGGAGTATAGAGTGTTTTTTAGGTCAAGATATGCTATCCCCCGCATATCCCCCTCTATAATTGTAGGGAAATGATGTTTTTTCATCTCAGTATTATACATTGTATTTCTTTCTCTAGAAGGTTACAGGGTCGGTTCCCGTTCTTCTCGAACATTTTTTACACTGCCGCAAAAAGGGGCATATTCGTAACCGGGCTGAGATGCCGTTTTCTACCAAATTATCGGGCCTTCTGTATCATAGAAGTGAATATATTGCCGTAAGATCGTTTTTTTTTTGACGGAAAACAAAATTCAATTGAATGTGCCGTGAATTGGAAAGTAAACACAGGGATAAGTTTTTAGCACATCGACAAATAAAATTCTTACCGGCAGGGCTTTTATTGTTTCGACCCGGAAATACCCGAAATTTCCGGTAAAAGTACAAAAAATTGGATAGTTTATAAAAATTGACGGTAAAAGTTTTTTTTTAGTTTTGGTCCCATATTTAAAATTGCGGCGAATTTTGGGGTGTATCAAAAAATGTCATATGACCCCTAAAGGGGTCGAACTACAAGTTGGTCGTGTGAGAATGGCAGACCCCTCATTCGACCTAACCAGTGATTGAGAATCGAAAACCTACCTAATTCAGTTAATGGTTGAAAATAATAACGAGAATAGGGGCATTTTTGTAAAGGTCAGCTGACTAAAGAATACATATGCGGAAAATGTGAATTGTTTGATTTGGAGCATGACATGTGTCCCCACTCTGTCAAGAAACCGATGGGCCCTGAACCTTCCATCTTGGATCAAAATTGGATGATTTTTGGTACGTTTCCGTAAAAAACGCTCCGCTCTGCAAGCTTGCATTTTTAGCTGCCATTAAAAAGCCGCAATATAAGAGGGTAAGATAGGCCAGCTTTTGCCTAGTGCGTGTTTCCGATTTGATTAACCTAAGGTCGCAGTTTTTTTAGGTCAACATTCCTTTTTTGTTATTATCTTCTTTAGTAACAACTCAATTTTCTCACTTATTAACAGTGTTAATTTAACACGTTTAAAATGTAAACATTTATGTATTTCAATAACTAATTTTGATTGATTTTATACAAAAAAATACCAAAGATTGGTACAACTGTAAAATTAAATTGAAATTTTGAACTTTCAAAATTTCAATCGCTATCCAATGTTGATCTAAAAAAAACCTACTAAAAATTTCGTATTTAATAATCGAAATTTTTGTTTATTTTAACACTAATACCTCGTAGAAGGGTGTTAATATACATGTATTAACATATCTTAACAAATGTTGATTACTACTAATATATATGTTACCAGAACAAAAATGTTTTGTTTTTGAAAAAATACAGGAAGCACCAATTTTGATCTATTTTCCATTTATTCTATTTTTACAGAACCATATTAGTTCCAATTTGAGCAGTTTTGTTTTTTGGAGTAAATTTCATTTAAATCACTATTTATCTTCAGATTTCAATCCTGCACCGTATACAGGGGGTATGCGTATAAAGGGTTGGTTAACGATTTTTGAAAAACGACCCTAATTAAGCACACTGGCCCTTATTAAGCACACCCAGTGCCACACGCTACACAAATACGGTGTAGGGTCAAGAAAAATACATATTTTACCATCTTTTCGTTTTGGCGGCACCGACTAAGTTTTGATTTCTAATTTACTGGTGCCGTTGAAACATATTTCCTGTATTAAAATAATTGTTGTTCTGAATGACGCTTGATTACTACTAATTCGGTGAAAATGATTTTAAAATCAGTCTAGAAATAGTCTTCAATAGGCTACTGCTGTTCTATGGCGCTCTATAAGGGCATACTCCACCATTTTACTTATATTTCAAATAAATAAGGATATTTTAAGAAGTGCCCATATAGAGGTCATATAGCTGTACCTTTTTGTAGTAGGAATTTCCTGCTTACTTAATTGATTATTATCGAATAATCAAATATACTGGGCTTGCTCAAGTGGTCGCTTTTTCTAGGATTAAGTCGCTAAAAGCCGTTTGAACCAAATCAAAATGTCTAAAACATTTACGATATTTACAAAAATACGTTTATACCCGATCACGGTCGTAAAAACCTAAGTTGGCTGCACAGAATTGTTTTGGGTTGAGACAGATTGTGGAACGTACAGGACATGGGGCCTCGTGGGGTAGATTGTGAAAGAAAAAATTGACCTATCGAAAGAAACTTATTACGGACGAGCGTTCGAGACTGAAATCTATTATAATATGTTGGTACCTAAGAGCTGGAAATTGATTAGTAAACAGATAAACAAAAAACCAACGGTATAACATCAGCACACGATCAAAACCGGATAAAAAAATATCGGGTTTAGGCGCGCTTATTGGCTACAGGAGTTTCTTTTGAATCAGCGCGCGCATCATCCGATACGATTTTTTTTATCCCGCTTTGATCGTGTCCTGATGTTATATATTGCAAATTTCGAATCCAATTATGTCTATTGAGAAATCTGATAGAAAAGTCGCAATTCCAGTTGCCACCCCAAATTAAAAGTTAAACCCTCAAAAAAGTTGTCCAACCCGTGTCCAACCCGCGGGTAAAACTCGGGTCGGAATCCGAGCGTGAATCTCTGCCCTATCCCATTTTCCAGCTCTTTAGCGCCACTTTTGGCGTGGAATTTTCGTTTTGCAAAGTCTCGGGGACGGTGAGTCTAAAGTAATTATTGTATGATAGCGGGTTTTACGCCGTGACCCACTGTACACATGACTGTACTATAAATGCCATATTTAATACTTTTGCTTTGGTATAAAATATTATAGTAATATATATCTAAGAGTGACTTCGTGATGTCTTCGATTTGTGCATCGAACCGGTTTAGGGTTAGTTGTATACTTAACTTAGCCGAGCTCATGTATAATCAACATTGACAAAATTCTTAACACGTGTTGGTTTAATTCTTTAAAAATGGCGTAAATCATGTATTTTTGGCTAAAGTGTTAAAAACATATCAGTTGCCAGAAAAAAGTCCGTGTCTAAAAAGTCTTTTGTTAAAACAAAAAAATAGAAATCTAAAACTTTTCTGCACGGAGAAGTTTTTGTTAGTTTTTGGTTCCATGATTGTTTTGTTTGAATCAGTTTTTGAAAACATATTTAAGATCTAGTGATCTATGTTCTAATGTTCTTTTTTTGCCAAAATTCTATGGTAATTACCACACGTTTCAAAAAATCACGGATTAAAAAAACACGTGTTAAAATGCTTGTCCTTCATCCAGACTGTTCTGGTTGGATTTATATGTATTATTTTATTACCAGCGATATTTGCAGTGTCCAGTGCGATCCTCATCATCACCGTCGTAATTGTATTTTCGGCCTGGAAGCGTAAACTGAAAAATAATCTCCATGAGGATGATAAGGTAGCTTTTTTTAGGTTGCCACAAAATCGAATGCAATATATCTCAAAAACCGTAGTAGCTATTACAGAATGGTTTCGGTATCGGATAGGCGACACTGCATGTTATTTTTTCGGGAAAAATTTTTGTTGATAGTACCATCGGAAGTTCTGGTAATAACCGGTTTTAGTACAACATTCTCGGTTTCTCGAAAACAGCTCGGTCATTTTTTTGAAATTTCACAGCGCAGAAGTCGATAATTTTGTACTTTAACCGGTTTTTACCACTACTTTCGGTTTAATGACGAACAAATTTTTTTACGAAAAATAACCCGAAATTTTACCTACCCATACCGAAAACCATTATGTGTTAGCTACTACGGTTTGGTAGATATATTCATTCAATTTTTGAGGCAACCTAAAAAAACCTACCTAAGCGTGATTCGGACGAGTCGCTCATGATGTCATTTGTGCCCTCAGTTGAAATGTCCGAAGATCTTATTATTGATGAAGGGCAGGAAGCCCACTTTCCGGAAGGCTTCTCAATTGGCACCACTGAAGCCAACATTAAGCTCATCAAAGCGTACAAACCGGGTGGTGAACCGCGGAAACGCTTTGACTGTCTTTTGGCCGGCATTGAAGCTGCCCGCTTCAGTAACCCGTTCATGTGTAGTTTCAGGCGCATTAAATTTAGCAATGAGGAA
>SCLG01000091.1:696502-713305 GCA_004367875.1 Oikopleura albicans | reverse complement strand
ATTTTTTACTTTTTAATTGAAACATTGTTAAACGGACCCAGTAATAATTTCTGAGGAATTAAGACCAGAAATTTCGTTTCCTGCTTCTTTTTTGAACAGTATCGGTATACACCAAAATAAGGAAAATAGCGCTAAGTTATTTGGGCAGAATACATGTAAAACAAAGTGTAAATATGTAACGATTTGCCGTTCTATCAAAGGCTGTTCCGGTAATATAATGTTTTCCTGGAACGCATAATGCGATAATAGAATGAGCCTAATGCAATTTAACATCCTATATTTTTTTTTTGAATCTGTGTAAAAACTAAATATTGGGCTATTTATAAAATTCAGTTATGTTTTATCCAATTAATCTTATATCATATTAGTCAAAAAGAAAAGCCGAACAAAATCAATTTATTTTAAATGCAAAAACAAAGCATGCTACAGACCATCATACAAGCAATTAGGAACTAAGATCAATTACACCACCTGCGCCGTTATCGGGTCAACATTTTGAAGAATAATTTTGACCCGATAACGGCGCAGGGCGTAGGCGGGGTGGCTGGAAAATTTTAAGTCAAAATTTTGACCCGATAAAGGGTGACCCGATAATGGCGCAGGTGGTGTAATTGATCTTAGTTCCTAATTGCTTGTATGATGGTCTGTAGCACTAGGTACTAGGAAAAGTATTGTAATTGCTTAAAAATGGTCATGAAACTCAGACGAGTTGAAATCGCCGTTCGTGTAGGTTAAAAAATAAATGACTGAAATTATAAACATTGGAGTAATAATCTTATTATTAAGATGCATTAATTCCAGTCATTTATTGTTTTAACCTACACGAACGGTGATTTCAACTCGTCAAGGCCTTATTCATTTATTGACCTCCAGCCAATCAGCGTACTGTTTGGGTTTTTTTTTTGAAGCAATTTTAAATATCGAAGCTGAACAAGACAAACCAGATTTTTTTAATTCAGATTTTTCGTTAAAATTATTATCTAATTAGTTGCACTTAAAAACCAGAATTTGCACGCCTGATATACATCGGGTGCGCTTTAATGTTTCATTTTTTCGAAAGTCCGACCGTTCCACGGTGGAAACTTCCACCTACTCTGTACGGTTTAATGGTAAATGACGAATAATTTCAGGAAAATAGATTGTTCACTAAAAAAAACGTTTTGTGAAACATTAGAGCGCACCCCGTGTAATACTGTTCTATATAAGATTATCGAAGGCACAAGTTGATTCGTTTTGTTAAGCTCTTTGTAATGTTATGTTTACGGACATGAGATTGTTTTTTTAATCGCAGTTTTGATAACATACTGGGGAGGTTGTCGTGATATTGTTTCAATTGAATCGGGGCGATCAAAAAAAAACGTTGAGTGAACTATGATGGATCACAGAGCGCTTTTTTTTTCTCTCGACACAATGGAGCAGCTTACACGGGAATCAACAGCTCAATCTTCTTAATAACATCCGAGCGCTAGTTTTTATGTTCATTTTTTTTTTTTGCTTTTTGTTTCTGTAATCGTTTTTATGGGTCAGTTCATTAGTTCATTATGAACTTAGAAGACCGATTTTAAATATTTTAAGAAATAGAAAGAGATTAGAAGATTTGAACAGAGAAAAAAAATCCGGACATTCTATAAGAAGTACTTTAGTTCATTTGTTCATTTTGACGACCTTCACATTATTTTTTTACGGTAATATTAATATGAGAGGAAAAAGCTTCAAAATATATTTAATTGATCTGAAATTCAAGAATGGACCAAATGGGGAGCTAATATGGGTTAATAGTATCCGATTGTTAGTCGGCGTTTTACATGAATTTCCGCCATCTTTTCTACCGTATTTTCTAGATGGCGATATTCCAGTTTTTGAAATTCGGAAAAAAAAACTCGAGTTTGGCTATCTAGAAAACACGAAAGAAGAGGGTCTGTAACTGAATTACAAGCAACGCCTATTGGCTCATGATTTTTTATAGGCGCCTCCTATTGGCTAGCGTCCTTTACCTACGCAAATGACTCACCGCGTTACTTGTAATCGTTTTTATGGATGAGTTCATGAGTTCATTATGAACGTATAATAGAATGCTTTTATAAATCTTCTATAAAGCTTCTATTTAGCTTTTAATTAAATGAAAAAATATAAGAAGATTTGAGACAAAATTGGACTTGATTGTTGAAAACAGTTTTTTTTTATTTGAGGCAGTCTTACACACTAATCCTATTTCTTTTGAAGATAACTTAATCAGAGAGATGGTCAATCATTTAGTACGTCAATTTTGTGACGATTTATTTCAACAATCATGCGGTGACTTTGACCATCGAATACCCTAGCTCCAAATTACCAGCCGAGTTTTATGAAAACGACCCAGTTAGATTTTCAGTGAATTTCTCAAAACATTCAAAGCAAGCAGTTCAGTGTAATTAGTTTCAAATTGATTTGAGAAATTCAATGAGAATCTTACTGGTTCATTTTCATAAAACTCGGCTGTAATTATTATTTTTATTGAAAAATGATAACGCATGTCGCAGATTAGATGATAAAGCTGTTCGAATTAAACTAATATAAAAATATTATTAAACAACTTACAATATAAAATTTGCGTTTTTTAAATCGGGCCTATTTTCATAATTTACAATTGTATAATGAATTGTGAGTGGCCTTCTGATGCAGTCTGCATGTTTGATAATGAGGCTCTGATTGATCTATTTTTAGGAACTTATAGTTCAGATAACTCTAAGTTACCTAATGGGTAATATTTATACAGAGATAAATTAGGTATATTATTAGCTATCCTGAGGATAAGTCTATGATTAGCACTTTGATATACTGCCAGACGTCGTTAAATTGTCGTACATTTTATATACATTATACCGTGTTAGGGGATTAGGAAAATAATCTGCACAAAGTGACACAAAAAAAAATTTCGAATTTGAAAATACATTTTTCTAATATAGGAACACCTCTTATTCCTACAATAAACAAAAAATATTTTCATGTCTGAAGGGCCTTATCTTGAAGCGTCACCAAGTCTAAGACGCCGCGCCGTGCCTAATAAGTACAATGACTCTGAAAACTCTGGTATTGCGTAGAATACACAAGACTTTTGTTTTTTGGAATTATAAGACACGGCTTTTATCAGTTAAACGCGATTGGTTCCAATAAAGTAAAATGAATTTTACCGGTTGAGTTTCATAAAAATCGGCCAATTTTCATGAGACTAAACCTGTAGTATACCGTGTGAGTTTATTTTAAGGTGATATAAAGACCAATTTTTCTCTTTTTATTTGGAACCTCCTTTATCCCCTTTTTATAAATGCCGCAAGAGGGGATAAAGGAGGGCACCCCAGTTCAGAATAAAAAGGGGAAAATTGGTCTTTATATCATCTTAAAGTAAGCCGACGCGGTATACTAGAAACGCTCGGCCGATTTTCATGAAACTCAACCGGTAGAAAAAAGGTTTATTCTAAATAACGGTCTTATACGCACTTTTTGAGATATTATATGCTAAATTACTAATGTATGTTTTCATTAGCGCTTCAAACTTTAGTTTTTGCGAAGTTTTACTCAAAACTTAGCTAAAATTAATTTTGAATAGAAAGCCCCAAGAATGCAAATTTTTCATCTTCACTAGAAATTCATTGCCTCAGTCCATTTTTAAGCTAATAGTTTGGCGTTAATTAGCTACGGTTAATTATTTTCCCGTTTGGTGCCAGACCGCTGATTTTACATGGTGAAGAAAACATAATTCAAATTATCTTTAGCGATACGATAAATAATGTCCAAAAGAGAAAAAAGGGTTCTATCAAATTTTGCTCGCTACTAGAACTTTAGTTTTTTTTTGTAAAATTTTGAATCATTATTTTGATTGTTATCAAACAATTAACAAAACATTTCTTTTTTTTACAGGATTTTTTTATCGCAATTGGAAAAAGAAAAAAGTGCTAGTTGAGGCGCTAGAGAGCATTGGTGCCAAAAAGGGATATATCTTATAGAGGAAAATATAAAAAAAATTGATTGCTATCAAACAATTAATAAAATACGTCTACTTTTAACAAGATGTTTTTATCACGTTTTTGAAATAAAAAAATCCATGAGAGAAAAACGGGTTCTATCAAATTCTGCGCTCAGTAATAATTTTTGATTATTTTTTATGCAAACGTACGGTGGCGGGGGTAGTCGTGATCTAGCTCTAAAAATACAAAACGTAAAAACACAGGTACGATTTTATTTTAGCGTTTGACTTTTTTTGGAGAGATATCCATTTTTAGCAGCACGTTTTAAGAAGAAAGCATTACTTATCTCAAGTCGCCTTTTTTCAGTATATAAAACACAAGTGAGCCTTTGGTAAATAAAATATCACCAGCGCAAAGATAAAGAGCTCTGAGAAAAAAATAAGAGAAAAAGAGAAACGATATCATAACCGCCCAACGACAACCTCCTGGAAATTTGTAAGACGGATNTTTAAATTTATAAAATAAAATTTGAAAACAAAACATTTTAACAAAGAAATATCATGTAAACGTAAATTTTTATGGTTTTAATTTTTTTGGAATATTAAACTTGGACATTAAAATAAAAAAAATTGAATTTAATAAAAAGTACAATTAATACTTTCCAATCAAAAACGTTAATTTATAATCTGTGAAAACGATATTAAGTTATATTAATTGTATTATTTTTATTTTTTATTCAAAAAATTAAAATTTTTGTTGTCAAATTTTTATTTTTAATTAACTTAAGTTTTCATATTTTTGACATATAAGTTCATATAAGTTGACGTCACAATTTTAATTGCTATATTTAACTTTTAGCTTATTTTATTTAATATCTAATTTTAAAATTTTAAACTTTACTTTACGACTTCGGTTCGTATTTATCATTAGTTATAATAATTATTATTTTTTTTAAATATTAATTAATTATTAACTATTAATTAAAAAATTCGAACACTTCAACTAAGTCCGCTAGGGGACACAAACTGCCGTGAATTACCTTGCAGCGGCCATCTACCGGTTATTGAATTAGTTTTGATAATAGATTTTCACAAACTACACACAGTACCTCTTACATTAAATAAGAGATGTTAAAATAGTTAATCAGACTGTGTTTTGGTAAACGTGGAATTAAAAAATTGTCCAGAAACTCTAAAATGGTCAGGCAATTGGAAGAAATATCAGTGATATTATATCAGGGATTATAATTGTGTATGTAAAAGATGCTGTGTAGTTAAAATAATTTGATAAAAAATGGCGTTAGAATACAGGTAGTAAATTTGAATTTTCGAGAAATGATTACAGATCCATTAATTTTGAACTTGCTCAGATTAAAAATAATCTCTGGCTTTACATGAGTTATTTCATGGCCACTGAAAATTGCTCGTAATTGTATACATTTAATGATATACGTGTAATACAGAATTTTAAAATCTTCTCCCGTGAATAAATACTAATATTACAGATTAAGTGAGATGATAATTTTAACACGGATTTTTAACATTATTTTTAAACAATATTGTTTTTTGAACTCACTTTAGGTGATCTATAACAGTATCCTACATGAGTTCATGTTCGAAAAAAATCAGTTTCCTCCGCAAATCTAGAAAATTTGATTATTTCGGTTTATTTTTTTTTTGTTAACTCCCAGGGTGAATTTTAATTACAGTAGTCGTTTATTGGAGCTCGGAAACCTCAAAAAGAGGTTATTTGCAATTAATAGTTATCACACACATTTTTTTGACATATTTTTCCAAAAATGTTGAGTAGTCCACTAGCCTGCAACAAATGAACCCCGTACGTCATCCGGTTAACCGTTTGTGAATTTGTGGTCTTGTGGTCAAATCGACCAAACAGTGTCCAAGGGTGGTCGGACAGCTTTCGAGAGTATGGTCATTCGATTCAGGACCATCGATTTGCTTATAGCTATAAATTACGTATAATATGATTTCAATTTGAACTTCGCCGTCTAAAAATAAGATGAATGCGAGCGCGCATGATTTACTATTAAGGTCATCTGTTAATTGTGGTAAATTTAAGACCTAAGGATGTTTTTTCTGTTTGTTTTTTGAATTATACGGTGGCTATGAATCATATGTCGAAGATTATAGGTTTTGTCACGATTCAAAAAATTCACATTTGACATCAAGATCTTTTTGATTGTAGAGCATGGCACGCTTTTTAGTTAATTTAGAGGCTTCTTAAGAGTTGACTAAGTAAACTTACGAGATTCTAAAATCAAATTATAATAAATGAGCTTTATATTTATTTTGTTAAACGGTTCAAAGTTATGAGCAGCAGAGAGGTACAGAGAGTTAACAATATTCCCGCTAGTAAAATAATAATGTCTAGGGGAAAAACTCGATTAGGCGTTTATGCCTACGCACTACTGGTTTAGTCTAATGAAAATCGGCTGCGTATTTCTAGTATACCGTGTCGGCATATTTTAAAATGATATTGGCCAATAGGAGCACCCCATTGCAAGAAAAAAGAAGAAAATTGCTCTATTCTAGAAACGCTCAGCCGATTTTCATGAGGCTAAACCTGTAGTTAAAAATCTGAACTTCCTGCCTCACCCGAGAAATTGGAACCCATAATCGGATTATACGTACAAAAATAGGCCAGACCGCTAATTTTTTGTCAAATCTGTTCCTTTCCACGAAAATTTTTTTTTTCAAATATTATTTTCTCCCCGGACAACCTACGCACTACCCATTCTAAATAATACTTTTCATTTGAAGCAACATTTTTAAGTTTTATTTCAAATGATTAGTTGCTGTATTTGTAATTGATTTTTTTTATTCCGAAAAACTATGGTTATGGGTTTCAAATGCGTGTAATCGTGAACCATCGTGTATGCGTAACCATTTGGCATTTATCCCGATAGCTATACATCAATCCTTACAGCTTTCTAATTACTATTTAGTAATGAGATTGCTATTAATTAGATCGAAGTTTTGCCAAAATATAGAGACAGTTTAAATAAAGATAGTTTTAAGCATACACCAATTGTGCCGTTATATTTCAATTTTTGTGATTTATGTTTCCGAAATACATATCTTTATGTCACATAAATTATGTGGAAAGCACTGCGTTATCTTTCAATTTTTTTCCAATTTGGTTTTGAAAGATAACAGCGCACCTAGTGGATCAAAATAGCTATTTGGCCTTTGGAAAAACACTAACGCCAAGCCTATGGGTTAAAGTATATTTTATGGAAAGAACATAAACGTTTTTACATAAAAAACATGTCAAAAATCCTTTTTATTTTCTCAAAAACAAAAACCTAAAAACAACCACTTTGATGTTTGATAGGACCCCAACACAATATTAAAGCGCATTGAATCCACCATTTGTCTCCGGTACCTAAAATGAGTACCTCGATTCTTCTATAGAAACGTAAACAATAACAACACAAAGAAATTATGAAAAGATTATCATACAATATTTACGCATGAAGAAAAACTTATTGTCCAACCAAAACAAAGAAGCCGTACATTTTCTAAACAAAAACTTATACTCGTTTTTTTTTTAATATATATTTTTTCAAGAAGGGGTATATAGTTTTGACATTTTTAACAAACAAGGTTTTTAGCAGTATTTTTTTATCGGACATGGTGGAGAATAAAATACATGCCGTTCTGATTTTACTTATAAGATAAATATTTGTTTTCTATATTTTTAGGCAAATTTAACTCCTAGGGTGAAATTTTCGAACCTGATATGTGAACTGACCCGTTAGAGATAGAGATTTCACGTCAGGTATTTGGTGAGGCTGTGTCTAGAAGGTTGTGTCACGTTATCGCAGATGACGTTCGTTTGCAGAAAAGTGTCACGTTCTCGCACCCAATGTTGTAAATTTGTGATGGGACATAGGTTATTTCACATAACCAGAGTTTTACTTATAGTTTCTCGGTTTTGTCTTTGCATTTATATTTTTATAAAATTAAAATTCAAATGTAATCAATATTATTTTCAGATATAGAATGGTCGATATGGAATCGGTGAACGTAACAGACTGGGTGCCCGTTAGTCAATGGTCCCCGTCTGCATGGGCCGAGCTGGGCAGTTCAATTCCTCATTTAAACTTTAAATTCCAAGTTATTTCGACAAAATTTCAACCCTACGCTCCAGAGTATCAAGAGGTAAACAATATAAAGTTCAATGACCCAGGTGCACCTCATATTGGGCTCTCTAGAAAAATAGTGGAGAATTTTAGAGAAAAACTTCCAAGTGTGACATAGAGTCTATATGTCCATAGACTCATGACTTTTTTTGTAGTCTCCAGATATATTCCAGTTTTTTCCGTGTGAAAAAATAGTTTTTTTTTCTGAAACTCAAATGTTATGCACCACCTGCGTCGTTATGTTTCCGGCCGTTATGTTTCCGCTGAGCCCCGTCGGTGGCATTAAGTTTCCGCTTTTTTGAGAATTTTTTTCCAGTTAATTCGCCTACGCCTTGCGCCGTTATGTTCCCGACGGTGCCGTTATGTTTCCGGTTTTTCAGACAATTTGGTGGAAACATAACGGCGCAGGTGGTGTATGTGACATAAGGATCGTGTAAGTTAAAATGTACTACCTTCTCAAATAAAAAGAGAATATGAAAGGCGAAATGGAGGAGTTATAAGCTCAACAGTATTAAGATGTATGATCTAACCTACGTCTTCTGATTCTGAAATTTTCGATCTACGGCTTGATATATGAGTTGAAAACGATCTGTTTTTCATGCCGAAAAAACTTGAATCTTGAAAATACGAAAAAAAAAAATTCGTGTGAAATACTGTGTAGGAGCGCATAGATTTTGAAATTGGCATGGATTTTGAAATTCGTATTTTTACATGCTCCAAAAGTTTTCTGGTTTTCGAGGCTACAAAAAATAATCTTCATACGCCCATCATCATAATCTTTTATTTTAGTCCTTGTTGTTTTTTGCAATTGTGCCATTAAGTGTTTTATTATTGCTCTTGATATTCTATTTATTATATTTCTGTTGTCGTGATTGGAGCAAAACGGTGGTGCCATACAACAAATGTTTTCCATCGCTCTTTCTGACAAACGTATTCTTATCCCTCATGATGACCTGTATATTGGCGGGCTGTTATTGGAACGTTTTCAAATTTATAAAAAAAGATTTCCAGTAATTAAGTAACCACCTACCTGCTTAAAGTAACAGTCAGTTTTACGCCTACGCACTACCTGCTTAAAGTACGAGTTCCATTTAAAGTAATCGTTTTTGGTTTCATTTTTGAGTTTACTTTAAGCATGTTGACGGAACTGTTACTTTAAGCGGTTAGTGCGTAGGCGTAAAAACTTTAAGTAGGTAGGTGGTGAATTAAATGGCGGCACCGCAGTTATTCCGAGAATAAGTTTTTCGGAGGAAACTGTAGCCTACGGTTTGTCAGACTGGAAACCTTTCTCTTAAGACGCGCCATCTTTTGGTAAAAAAACTTATTTTGGTACTTATGCGTCTTTTGAAGCTTGCATTTAATACCAATAGAAGCTTCAGTACTAATTGAATAAGGCTTCTTTTGGTACTAAAGCTTATATTGGTACATAGGCATCAATTGGACTTCAATTGGTACTGGAGCTTATAATAGTACCAATTGAACCTTAAGTTAAGGTCCTTAACTACCAAAAGAAGCTTTTTGGCCAAAAGAGCGGGCGTACCAAAAGAATCGCTCCCTATTAGATTTAACTAGTAAAACGTGACAGTAAATAATTAAATAATGGTTTCACTTTGTCCGAACAGCATTTTTGTATTACCGTTATATTTTTATGCAATGTTAAAACATTTTTGAAAACGTTAAACAAGCTCGTTTGTGGTTATGATCAACGATTTTCGTGACATAATGAATTCGGCCAACGAAATTAAAGGTTCTATTGAAGAAATAAGTCGACCTCAACAATTCAAAGAGCGATTACAACAGATCAAGGTGAGCCCCCTATTCCAATTAGATATTCTTTTGAACAAATTAACTCTAATTAACATGTGTCTTTGGTGGTCAATTTTGAACCTAATTTTATTCAAGTTTTTCCACTCGTTTTCCGCTAAGAACTTTTGATGGATTAACGTATCTTTAACTGTATATATTTAAATGCTTCAATAGGCTGAAAAGTTCAAAATTTGAACTTCTTAACCTTTGCGACCGGCCCGGCTTTGACCGGTTTGACCGGTTCCAGACTAAGTTGAGCCCAAGGATTTCGAATCGGAATTTAGTTTTCTAAACCGATAGATTATTATCCGGTTAATCCCGGTTTTTATGATAGCACTAAAAATTACCGGTTTCAACCGGTTCTAGACTACTTCGGGGTCAATAATTCCGCATCTGACATAAGTTGCCCCGGGTCAAATGGGCCGCCTTTTCAACGACACAAAGGGCTAAAAATTTTAGCCTAAAATATACGTGTTTTTTTCCTACAGTTTTAACTTTTTGGGTTTTAAACTATTTACTATGCCTGGGATTGGCCATAAACACAATTCAGAGAACAGCTTTAGGTGGGGGTTGGTTATAAAGTCAAAGCCTGAACTTATTTGACCTTATAATTGTCAGTTGACCATATTAATTGACCTTATAAATCAGACCATCTAACTACCCCATGTACTTCTTTTTACGTTTTACGGTAATTACGATCTTGACCGCATCCACTCAATAGCACGGAAATAATTTTATGAATAAATGTGTTACAATAATAATTTTACGCCTATTCAATAAAAAATGTGTTGAGATAGAATCGTAACTATTGAACGCTTATTTTAATTGAAGTGTCTTTTTGTTTCGAATACTCATTTTATTGGCGTGATTTCCCACGCTGTCGCAAAATCACAGGATATTCTGAGGTCACTAAAAACTCAATTAAACCCTGCACAATTGTTATTTTCATTATTACAAGTCAAGCAATTTTTTGTATTTTAATGCTGATATTTCGTTAGAGCTCATAGATTTTTTATACGTTGGTAGTTTTCGTTTGATTTTTATTAAAGCAACGTAATCAGAATGGTGGGAAACAGATCGGAAAAAATGCATAAAATTAACGACGTAGGATAAAACTTTTTTTTTGAAAGAGTTTTTTAGAACAATTGTTTTGGAAGAATTTTTTTGGAAGAATTTTTTTGGAAGAATTTTTTTGGAAGAGTTTTTTTGAAAGAATTTTTTTGGAAGAGTTTTTTTGGAAGAATTTTTTTGGAAGAATTTTTTCGGAAGAATTTTTTTGGAAGAATTTTTTGGAAGAATTTTTTTGGAAGAATGTTTTTGGAAGAATTTTTTTTGGAAGTATTTTTTTGGAAGTATTTTTTTGCAAAATTTTTTTTGGAAGAATTTTTTTGAAAGAATTTTTTTGGAAGTATTTTTTTGCAAATTTTTTTTTTGGAAGAATTTTTTTGAAAAGGTTTTTTTGTAGAATTTATTCTGAAGATTTTTTTTTTGGTAAATTTTTTTCGTCGAGTTTTTTTTTTGTATTTGTATTTTTATTTCTTTTAATTAATAATAAATAATTTTGAATAATTTTATTTTTAGAAACATCTTCAAACTGCTGAGCGTTATTTGTCCGATAGTGGCGTTAAATTAAGCGAAAAGCAGCTTCGAAATGACATTCGTAAGTTTCGACGTCATTATCCCGAGGTTACTTATGACCAGTTCGTCATTGGCAATAAATCAAAACTGGCCGAATACGAAAATTTCGTTGAGATTTTGGAAACCGGAGATGAATACCGGGTTATTGGGACAAGTATTGTGCTATCACTCCTTGTTGTCATTGTTGCTTTATCGTGGTCATCCACTTGCTTTAAGTAGGCTTTTCAGGGACTTTTTTTAATTTATTCATTTCGAAGTTCAATAAGTTATACTCAGGTTAGGAAAATTTTTTTTCGTTTGGACAGCCTAAGTTTCAGACTTCTTCGCTATTTATCGTGGCGATAGTATTTGCCTTTATTGGACTTCTTGTTTTGCACTTTTCGCTGGGTGCTCAATTTGCTATGTCGGTAGCGCTTTCGGATTTTTGTATCGAACCGGCTGCGTTTGTCGAACGGTCGGTATTAATCCAAGACTGGCTAAACCAAAACGAAATTGACATATTTCTCAATTGTGAGCGTGAATCGGATAAAATTTCACGTTACAATAGTCTTTATGAAGACCTTCATCGTCGACGAGTAAGTGAAAGATTTCAAAATTCCTTGAAAATTTTTAGAGATTTTTTAGAGATTTCCCTTACATTTATTGATGATTAGATTTTTGGAATAATTCTTCAATAAATTTTACAAATAATTTTACAAATGATTTTACGAATAATTTTACAAATAAATTTACAAATAATTTTACAAATAATTTTACAAATACTATTCTGCAACTTAACTTTATTATTAACACACACATATTTAGTCAAAAATCATATCATATACGACCAGTGTCAGTAAACAATTTCGAGAGGTCGACCATGAACTTCAGCAGGCCTTGACCAAACAAGACGATCTGGTCAGTCATCTTAAATCGCTTCACAGTCTACTTGACTGTCAACTGACCAACAAAAACTATCTGAAGATTTTGAATACGACTTGCAACGAATATTTGATGTATTGGTGGATTTTAACCATCATTCTTATTGGTAAGTTCCGCTCGCTTTTATTATTTTTTTATTTGGAAATGTATTTGAGTTCTTTTTGAACATTGTTTTATAAAGTTTCTATAGAACATATAGTAAGATTTATAAAACATACAGGGGGTCGCCAAATAAGGGCCGTTTTCGTGGTTTGAAAAACCGACCCTTATATGGCGATCCGACCCTTATTTGGCGAAGCCAGGACATGCAGATTTTTTTGCTGATACTGTATGAAAATGTGTTTTTTGCGTTTTTATTTTGTATTGTATTACTTTTAAAGACTAAATTAGACTAAATTGGAGGTTAAAAAGACTAAATAAGAGGTTAAAAAAATTTAAATTAATTATTTCGATAAGCGGACAAAAAAATAAAATAAAAACATCTGTAAGAATCAATGATAAAATCAGCGACCCTTATTTGGCGAAATAATATTTTTCTCTGAAAAAAGCGACCCTTTTTTGGCGCGACCGACCCTTATTTGGCGAAAGCGACCTTTATTTGAGGGGCCCTTATTTGGCGACCCCCTGTATGTACTAGTCTCACTAAGCACGACCAATAAAGTTAAAAAATATAAAAGACTATTTGTTAACCTCTGCGCTCCGGTTTTTAATCTCCTACTGCGCTCCCGATAGTGCATTATGACATTACTGTTTGCAAGGGTCAGGGCGTGTCTAATGATTGCAATAAGTCTATAAAATTGAAATCATAGGCTGTCTTTTATATATTTATTGGAATTATTAGACACGGTAAATTTTATAATCGCGATAGGCTCATCAATTGAAAACACAAATTGTATCGGGGAAAAGTTTTTATCGAGCTCGAACTATTAGCGATATAAATAAAAACAGGGCCATATAATACTGTAGTATGGCACTGTCAGGAGCTCAGCAGTTAATTTGATTTTCCGTAAAAATTAAAGCTTACGATTTTCGATAATAATTTATCATTTTAAGCGTGCTTGTTTTTGACGTGCTGGGTGCTGATTACGTTGCCACATGTTATGTCAATCGTGACCGAACCAAACGACGACCCAATCGATTACAAGTCCGACTATGAGTAAGATTTTACCTAAGACCACAATTAACATTTTGATTCCTAAAAATTTCAGGGCCAGTAAAAACAGAAATAATTTTTTTAACATCGCTTAGAAGAGAGCGAGCTTATAGACGCAAAAGTTTAAGCCGAAAGAGCCGAGAGCAGCGCAGCTCGGTCACTTTATCCTTTCTGCACCAATCAGATGACAGTCTTGACCACCTACCGGTAACTATCACAAATCGCTATTCAACCAAATTTGTAAGACTGTGTCTGCTGCGAATATCTCACTATATTTTAAATAAGTCTTTACTCCGAATAGGGACATATATGATATTAAATATGTAATCACTGTGTTTGTAATACATATGCTTATGGATATGCTCGGTACATATACAGTCCCTAGTAGGGACTCCCTACCTCAAAATCGTTACGATTTGTGGTTCAAAAANGTAACGATTTTGAGTCATGACGTCATTTCGTAACGATTTTGAGTCATTGGCTTTTTCACCCTTCAAATTATTGTTTTTTAGTGTTTTTTTCTTAATTTAATCAAAAAATGTACTGTAAACATCAATTATAGTCATGTATATTACTTAAAAATATCTCAAATTTATATTTGAGGGGGTCAAAATGCCCGATGTTTGCTGTTTATAAAAAAATTATTAAATTGTGTTACAGGTTTAGCCCCATGAAAATCGGCTGAGCGTTTCTAGAATAGAGCAATGTTCTTCTTTTTCTTGCAATGGGGTGCTCCTATTGGCCAATAGCATTTTAAAATATGCCGACACGGTATACTAGAAACGCGCAGCCGATTTTCATGAGACTAAACCAGTACAATTGTTTTTTTGGTTTTTTTTTCCCGATTGATTGCAATTTTATAGAATGTTTATGAGTTTTTGTAGACTGTTATTTTTTATTGGACGATATTCGGTAACTTACAGTACCGACTACTGCCATACAAACATTTTGTTCGTTGTTTGTTATTTGTTTATAAAAACTTCGAATTTTTTTGAATTTCTGTCGTTTTTCAGCAAAAACAACAATTAACAATTATAGATACTAGAATGTATAACAAAGGAACAGTGAAATTTTTATGAGATTTGTCATTTTCAAACTTTGGACAATGTACATCAGTGTGGGAAAAGTTGGCCAACGCTCCAAATTTCCCCAACGCCCAACGGAAGTTGGCCAACGCTTGGATTTTTCCAAACGCCCAACGCGTGGAGAATAAATCTAACCAACGCCCAACGTTCCCAAACGCTTCCAACACTGATGTACATAATAACGTATCAAAAAAAAAAAATCGTAACGATTTTGAGTACCAAGACTACGAAAAACAAATCGTAACGATTTTGAGGTATGACGTCATTTCGTAACGATTTTGAGGTAGGGACTGTACTTGTACATAGGCCCATTACATGAACTTATACCGGTTGAGTTTCATGAACATTGGCCTAGCTTTTCTAATCAAAGCTTTCTAGTACAGTATTTACTCCCATTACGGCCGTTTTCGGTTCTCGAAAAAAGCGGCCGTAATGGGATTAGCGCCCTTAATAGAGTTACTTTATATCAAAATGGCTTATTGAACTTGTAAATGTTAATTTCACGACCATAATTTATGTGACAGTTTAACATTCAAACAGTTGATTTTTGATTTTATTAAAATTATTTTAAGATGTTATAAAGACCAATTCTTCTCCTTTTTATTTGGAACTGGGGTGCCCCTCCTTTCTCCCCTTTTTATAAATGCCGGGGATGCTTTGTCCAAAAATGAACTAAAAACGCCATTAAAGTTTTGCTTCTCGGGGCTGCTTTGTCTCTGAATCAGTTTAATTCCGTTACTCCGGGCTGGTTAGTTTAAGTTACATGCATTATTTTAAGATGGTTTTCATGGCAATTCATATCCCGTTTCTGGAGGTAACCTCCAGGAGGTTACTATGTCATAGAGAGACCCTAATCTGAATGTAACCGTAAATCGGGATGGCTCTAAGGTCGAAAATGGCTATAATCAATCAAATAAGGCCGCAAACACTTTAAATCGTTCAAAGCAGATACACGTCACTTTACGTGAACACGTTTGGTTGTTTATCGACGATGTGTCACTTTTGAAGAAGACTCAGTGACATATTTACAAAAAAAAACCCTTTTTCAAAATCTGGTGATTTTAGACTCGGTCTGTAAGTTTGACCGTTCCAACCTCAACTCAGGTGAATATCGTGATGCCACAGATTTCGAAGCATAAAAAATTAGCAAATCGGCAACTTGCACTTGAAGGTTGCACAAATTGACTATTGGTGCCAATTGGTGCATACGCGGTGTATTTTCGGTGTTTTTTTGTGTCAATAGCCTAACTTTTTGACGCGTCCCCGTATATCTATTTATTGTTCTATGTGGTTTCGATATTAGTTAAACTACAAAATATCTTGTGTTATCAAAAAATTAGTCAAAAAGTTGCCGTTTTATTTTCTAGAAAATAATACGGCGCATTTTTCGTTCTAGAACATTTTTGAAAAAAGGAAGTTTTGGGCGATGAGTCATAGGCTATAACATAGAATATTTGTCTCTTATAATTATGATCTGGAGGACATCTCGAGAAGACGTTTTCAGAAAAAAAGTATTATTATCCAGGGGTTAAAAATGTAAAAAAAGGTAAAAAAACAAACGTTTTTAGCACATGTAGTTGTCGAAACCTCAGGCAGTTAAGATATACCCGGTGTTTTAGTACTTGTATCAATCAAATATTCGTAATAATTTTTATTTTTTAGGAGAAGCACACGGAATTACGGATCGCTGCGGTCTGCTCCGATCCCGCAGCATGATACACTACGGCGGGAGAAAGTGGTAAAGGAGAATGCCATGTATGTTACATGTAAGTAAATCAATTTTTATTCCCCGAAAAACGATAATATACATAGGGTAACCCATTAACTGGCAGCAAAATTTTTGAAAACCTACCGGTTAATGGCAAATAGCCGGTTAATGGGGACATGTGTGAGCGGAATCGCGGAAAAATTGCGACCTGACAATTAATGGAAAATAAAGATTTCAAACTTGCTGGAAAATTTTCGAGCAAAAAACTGCCGGTTAACGGCAAACTGCCGGTTAATGTGTTACCCTGTGTATATAGTGCCTTACTAATAGGCTACCCTAGGTCATAAACTTCATGACATGTAAAACGACGTTCGTTTCAATTG
>SCLG01000091.1:682440-695561 GCA_004367875.1 Oikopleura albicans | reverse complement strand
TCATCGAGAATGCCAGCCCAATATTGGATGCCAGAAAACTTCTGTTTTTCTTCGTCGGATAATTCTTCATACAGCGTATTTAATAATCTAAATAAGTGAATACTTTTGCGAAGTATAAATTACATGAATTGCTTTAAGTTAAAGCCTGTAACTCTTGAGGGTCACTGTGTGACGATTGTCACACTATGGGCTATTTGCGTTAAGTATCAAGTGAAAATAATGTTGCTTTACCTCCCGGACGTTTCAAAAAGTTCTGCTAAAGTTTCAATCGCATCTTCAAAGTTGTTGATAGTAAATTCTCGAACAAGTATTTGGATGTCATTTACTTCCTGAAATAAACTGTTACATATTATGTACAGTACATTTTTACCAGGTGCAAACCTGGTAGGTACACTCTTATCATTTCAAAACCCAAGTAAAATACACAGGATACCCAGTTAACCGGCAGGCAAAATTGTTTGAAAACCTGTCGGTTAACTGCAAATAAGCAATAAAAAAACTGCCGGTTAACTGAAAACTGCCGGTTAATTGGTAATCGTGTAGGCGTTTTCGCTGGAAAAGTTTTGTCATAAAAACTGCCGGTTAACTGAAAATTGCCGGTTAACTGGGTGCCGGTTAACTGAGTATCCTGTGTACAACGTAGCACCTGATGTAATGTAAAGGGGGTCCTTCACATGCATATCAAATTTGGCCTCCCAATCTTTATGATTTATGAAATGAATCCGGCTTAGTTTGACATATATTTTAATATTTATTTTGAAACGACCTAAAGTAACCGGAAATAAAACCTAAAAAGTACCTGTCTTAGGAGCAACACGGCGTCTTCGACAATTATCGCAGTGTTGTTGAAAGTGCCAATCAGATTATCTTGTATAATTTGAGATATGATATTCACAAGTTTATATTCTTGAGGGACCAGTGTGTTTTGACTCTCTATTTAAGGAATTTCATAAATACGCCCATACATCACGTTTTTCAAGAAAATATGTTATTTCTCCAGCGCGAGATTCGATTGGCCGATAAATTATACGGTGGAGAAACTGTGGTTATAAAAAAACCCTGCTCAGTTATCCGGCATATTTCGCGAAAAAAAATCTGCCGGATAACTTCGCAAAGTGGTGGATAACTACCCAGGGCAAACGGCAAAGGGAAAATTTTTTTGGAAACGAAACCCAAATGCGGGATAATTGCCCCGGGGGTGTAATAAAATTTTGGTATTTTGTTCTAAATGTTAACTCCGAAGGGTTAAACTCCATTCCTGCAACCCATCCAATGTGGAATAATATGGCATTATTAACAAGGTTCACAAATGTGGTTACATCATTTACCAGTGATACATTGGTGACTGTGTAAATACCATCCAAAAAGTACTCAATATTTTGCATAAAATTCTTCAAAAATCGAATCTCATTTAACAGAGCGATAATTTGTTCATCAGTCGAATCCAAAAATCCAAAGTTATCATTACCATTGATTTGGCCGATTAAGTAGGCGGTTATGTTAGCAATCGGCGAGGCAAATGATTTTCGTAATAAATCCATATTTTCAATATCTAGCACCTCACCAAGATTCGAGCTAAATTTTAAGATTTTCAAGAACAAATATTAATTAATTACCAATCAATTTTATAAAAAAAAAAGATTCCATTTATCAGTTCAACCAGTAGATCACGAATTTGACTTTAACATCTTTAGCAAGACACAGGTTTTGGCGCTAGAGAGAATTTTTCAGGGTGGCAAACGTTTAGCATAATGCATGGTAGTTTCAGAAAACATTATTTTTTCGGGCGGAAAAAAACTGGAATGACTCTTATGTATGTATTCTAGAATATTCAAGAAAAATTTTCAACCGTGACGATTTTTTGCTGAAAAAAAAAACGCATCAAGACTTATTGACTTACGTTAGCAACATATTCATGCGATCGAGGGCATTGTCAGTAGCGTTGGAAGGTAAGTAATCATATTTTATGAATTGATAGTAAGGCCAGTTTTCTTTTCCGGTTATAATTGTGTAGTTGTGAAGAGAGTCCAGTTGATCCATCAGCATAGCAGCCAACGTATTTCTTAATGTTTTTAATAAATTTTAGTCTCGGTAGGTAATAAATACTGGGGGTTACCACTCGTAACTTATACGAAGCCTTATACGAGTTTCATGAAAATTTAATTTTCCCCTTTTTATTTGGAACTCCCCTCTTTATAAATGCCGCATTGATAAAGAGAGGAGAAAGATGGGCACCCGAGTTCAAAATAAAAAGAGGAAAATTAAAAGGGGTCTTTATATCGTCTTAAAATATGCCGACAGGGTATACTGGAAACGCTCGACCGATTTTCATGAAACTCAACCGGTAGTTAACTGCGCACACTGTTTATACCTAAAATATCCTAAATGTGTTTCAAGCATTAATTAATAGAAGTTCTATAATAGAACTAAATTTATAACAATCATACATTTGATTAGTTTTTGCTTTCTTTGACATGGTTTGAACATCGCGGGTGTACTCAATTGCAGCCATAGAAGAAAATGTGCTGGCGACGGTAACGAATGTAAATGTTTTAGACATGACCGACTGGAAAGCTTCAAAAGATGCTAATTCAGCTTGAACGTCTTCGTACAAGTTTTTATACGGAAATTTAAGCGTCCGTAAAATATGTTGCGAGTCAACGACTCATTTCAATGCGGAATCTAAGACGGACTCCGCGATAGTTTAACCAATCGCGGAGTACGTCCTCGATTCCAATAAGAATGTAGGCCAGCCACTGTAATTGTATGAAAAAACTAGTCCTTCAAATTTGATGGCACTGTCTTTGTACGATTCGGTCATAACATAAATAGACTCGTCCAGGAATTCGCAAATATGGCGAATTGAAGTACTGTAGTTCGTGGCGACCCTAACAATGGTAGGTACAAGAGTATTGAAATCAGCATCCGATGTTAGTTCCGCGTACAAGTCGGTGAAATTTTTAACTTGCTTTTAGTGGATGTTTTTTGTGATTATCTAAAAATAAATTCTCGTGAAAAATTACAGAGTCGGCAAAAAACGGGATGGTACTAGTAATTTTGATTGCAATTTGTCAATTTTTTTAGGTACATTTGGGCCTCTAATATTCCAAAACATTAAACTTTAGAGCACAGTGCGTAGGCGATGAAACATAAGGGTTTATACGGGAATATATTGTTTTTTCTTATACACAAGATGCGCCGTTATGTTTCAATTTGTACAAAAAAGCACGTATTGCGCAATACTTTTGAGTTACGTATTCACTATTTTCCCTTATGTGACAATTTGTACAAAAAACACGTATTGCGCAAATTATATTTTCCCCGTAGGATCCGTAATGTTAAACTTTATAATGTTTTTGCGTTTTCCAGCGAAATCGCATACGCACTGCGCCGTAATGTTATAATTTTCCTTTATGTTACAGTTTTTTTTAATTGGTTAATGTAAAATGTACCATAAAAAGTACCGTTATCATAAAATGTACCAAAACATCCCATTCATTTATTTGCTCAAAAATGACAACGTCATTTAAAACGCCAAGATTGAAATGAAGGCCCAAAATTTCTCCAAGTTTCCGCGAGATAATAGAATCGGCCGCTTCCTAAACACATTTGATGATCAATTTGAACATGAACATGAAATATTTAACTTTCCATTATGCGTTCGCTAAGGGTCGCGTCATTTCCGGGCGAATCAGCGGTGAAAAGTTCAACAATAGGTGTCACATCCGTTTTAATATAATCCAATAATTGATCATTCGAAATGAAAAAGGACGAGATTAAATCAAGCAATGGTTCAATGATGTCCATAACATTATCGGTACTATTCCCCGAGGAAACGCTGTACAGAAAGCTGGCTTTCGCAGAGTTGTAAAATGCAACATCGTAATCAACCACAAAATACACTAGGTGCGTCTTTATCTGTCAAAGCAAAATTGAAAAAAAGTCCGGTACACACGATTCTGGGAAAAAATAGTCCAATTCCGGGACGCTTTATATTCCACAAAATAAAAACAAGTCCAATTCCGGGACACAAAGTTTATTTCCGGGACGGTTCAAAGTGATAAATGAGACGAAAGTCCAATTCTTGGGATATAAAGAGACTTGGAATCAAAATTACTAAGCGTCCTGGAAGTGCAAATTTTACCCACAGTCCATAGTCAGTTGTTTACGCCATTTTTTTTAAAAATAATATCTTAAAAAATAATATCTTTCGTATTTTCTAGATAGCCAAACTCGAGTTTTTTTCCGCACGTGAAAACTCGAATATCTCCATTTAGAAAATTGGGGTTAAAAGACGGCGGAAATTCATGTAAAACGCCCAGTAGTAATATGATCATTCTAGAACTCCTAAACTAGATCGAGTCCATTTTCTAGATATCCAACGTAGAGCAAAGGAAATTTGACCATTTCTGCCAAACTGTCAATTTCGGACCGCTCCGATAAAAACTTTTCAAGACCGCCGGTTATTTGTGACCAGGCCGCAAGCTGACCTTCCGCATTGCTTTATTGAGTGATTTTTCAAAAAATACAAAGAACAATTGAAAATTATTAAAAAAAATATTTCAAAATTAATCTCAATTCACAATCACTACCTCATGTTATGACGTTCATCGATAAAATCTGAGTACACTTCTACTCCCCATTCTGCTACCGGAATTGCCCATTGATCCCGCAAGGTTTCGATATCAACATTCAAATGAAATGTTTCGGTGAAGTTTTTGCTTAAAATGTAAGTATTTAATAATTATAATATACATTCGGTAATTATTTTTCGATTGAGTGTTAGTAAGTAAAAGCATCATTGGTTGTTAGTTCTCACCTAAATATTTTGATCATGCCATCAGTAAGGTTTGCCTTTTTGAAGTCCTGTGACACATCGTTGAAAACCGGAGTAACAATTTTAACTGTATAATCTAGAAACATGCTCTTATCGATGCTGTCCAGATAATTGGCCGTCGGTGAACCATCGACACAATGAGTTTTAAAATTTACAGTAGTTAAAAACTTGTAGTTAAAAAACAAAAATTATTTGTGATCACATAACCATTTACCATGGTTAAATTCTATTTCTGGCAAATTGTCTTCTCACACGCGAACCGTAGGTTGATTTCGCCAATCAGCGACAACGATCAAAATTAGCGTCCAATTATCGAATCGAATTGAAGACAACGTAAACGGACAATTATTTTTGCCACAAATCAAATAAATCCACGGTATAAGGACTTTTTGTTTTTATTTAAGTTGAATGTGAGTTAAACCCGACTTTTTTATAAATTATTTCAAACTAGTTCCGTTCAAGTAAATTTTGAAACTTTGCCTTGTAAGTTGCCCCGTAAGAAGTCAAAAACCGTGTCGTACAAAAGACATCGTATATCTAATGTTCCACATTTGTAAGCGTAAGTAGGGCTAATGAAAATTGGGACTATAAAAGCCCAAAAATTCCCAATTCGCATTTTTGTTTCTCTGGATTTTGACTCGTAACAGTCATTGCGAAATATAAATTATTTTTATATATAGAAATATTTAGTCAGATTTTCATCCGGGAACAAAGAACTGGCCATTGTCACCGAATAATGACGGAAGAAAACTCTGGTTAATCAAATTGTTTTAACAATGAAGCCACAGAAGTTCTATAGCTAAACTTAGTTTCAAATAAAAAACATTCACCGAATGAAACCCTTCTCACGTATTCTTCACAATCGTTTGACCTTTCTGTTTGAACTAGAATTAACCCTAGAATAACACATTGATCTTGGAAAAAAAAATATAAAAACGCGGATTAATTTTCGGCCAGTTTTCCAGGAATCCCTCTATCGCAGTGATTGTCAAACGCGAAAAAAAATAATGTTACCACTTTTTGGTAACGTTGCTTGACAGCGCGTCTGAGGCCCATGTGGCCTGTCATTGGTCTTTTTCGAGCGCGCTCGGCCAATCACCGAAAGGCGATTTCCTTCTTTTAAATTATTTTTGTATTGTAAGACTCCAAAATTTTACAAAATAACAGCGAACTGCATAAGAAGACTCTTTTTTATTGTATTTCAAATTGGTAATCAAATTGGTAGCTATTAAACAGCGTTTTACATAAACTTCCGCCGTTTTTTTCGTATTTTCTAAATAGTCTAACTCGAGATTTTTCCGCAAGTCAAAAAACTCGAATATGACAATCTAAAAAATGCGGAAGAAAATGCGGCGGAAATTCATGTAAAAAGCCGAGTAGTAAGATAACTGGGTAGAACAAAAGTCGAAACCTTTTTACGTTTCGGTTCCAAAAGCAGTAAGATAACCCAAGTTTGGTAAGAACTTTTCTCGTTCCGTCTACGCCTACGCAGTTATCATGTATTTTTTCTAATTTCCACTTACAGAATGCGCAATTAACTTGGAGTTTTTTTGATGATATGTTGGTAATAAAACAGCGCAGGGGGTGTATAGCGAAGAAAGCGGTACTTTTAAATTTTGTTGGTTATCCAACTACTATTTCAAGCCATCTGGTGGTGATATTGTTTCGTGGATGTATTTTATCGTCGAAACTAAAACTACTAGGTAAATAAATTCCACCGCCGTGGCGTATAGCGTTTGTGCAAACAATTAGTCAGTTTGCATTATTATGTACTTTTGTGATTTAGTTTAGTTAAAAAAATCAGAGAATGCAGAAATATTGGAATTGGGCTTTTCTGATAGCGGTTTCCGCAACCCGAATTGGAATTGTTAAGGGAAAGGGTATAAAAATAGACACGTAATTTATGGAAATTCTCTTAGTTTAATCTTTAAAATTATTAAACTTATTATTATTATAGAACTTTTGTATAGCCACTTAACGATAAAAAATGTCAATTTGAATTTGAAATGTTGAATTTCATTCGTTTCCCTACGCATACATCGTGCAGAAATGTAGTGTAACACCACTTCCCGCCTACGCACTACGCAGTGATCTTGCATTGTATGAAAATATTTTTCGCAATTCTTCGAAATTGTTTTATTACCAAAATATTTTTTTATATCCCACAAATAGTTTGAAATGAGATTATTGATAACAGGAAATTTGGATAAGGGGAAATGTGCAAGTAAAAGTGTCCGCTTGTGTCTTGTTCCGTCGGAGGGAGTTCACGAGCGAAAAATCCAGAAAAAATGAAACATACCGGCATACATCATGCCGTACGTGACCTGACAAATAAGCGGACACTTTTTCTTCTTAAGTAACTAGAAGCGTATCAATTCGCACGCAAATTTGTTCATATTCTAGAAAATTCGCCGTCGTAGACTGCTCATTTTGTGCACTTTTTTTGCTCTCTAGCGCCAAAGCTGGCATTTTAAACTATTTTTTTGCCACGGATTCAGGAAAAAATGACGTCGAATAGCGGAAAGGTCTGGAATGTCCCACTAAAAAAATGTTTTCACAAAGCTGTTTGATACCAAACAGTAAATAAAAAAAAAACATGCAAATCCCATTATTTTATTGCTAATAAAAATGAACAAAAATCATTTCGTTCAAGGCATAATGCAGTCGATTTCGGGGCCCACGTTAACTGTATTGTCGAACCATGTGTGTGAAAGTCCAACGACTGTTGGCTGGATTTTTACGGCGCGATCAGTCGGCTTTCTTATTGGTAGTGTTTTGCCAAGTGTGGTCGAAAATAACGGCATAGACCAAATGCTTCCGTTGACTATAAGCGTCGGTTCTATGGCGGTCGTCGTTGGCGTCATGCCGATTATTACAGCTTTTTGGTTGCTTATAATAGTTGTGACCGTATCGGGTATTATCAACGGTTATATTGACTCTGCTATTCAATATTTGTTCAAAGATCAATACATCAAGATTTTTTCCATGCGTTAATTGTGATAAAAAATTTAATGTCATTTGTGTTAGATTGTCATACAAAGCATTAACTAAATCATTAAATGCATGTGTTTTACTCAAATAAGTCATTTTACTATAAACCTCTCAGTAAACCGGTCTCTACTTGGTACAGTTTTATTTTGTTGAGGACGATGATCTCACAACAGGTTCGCGGGCCCATTCGGTAATCCAATAAGGTAATTGCATCCTACGTAGCCCCGCTTGACGGGCCCATTCGGTAATACAATAGGGTCAATATACCCTATGTTGCTCCGCTTCATGGGCCCAGTCGGTAACTGAACAGGGTCATCGCATCCTATGAAGCCCCGCTTCGCGGGCCCATCCGGTAATCCAATATGGTCATTACATCATATGTAGCCCCGCTTTGCGGGCCCATTCGGTCATCTTATAGGGTCATTACATCTTATGTAGCCCCGCTTTGAGCAACTCGCTTTCATATAGCCCATATGACATGGGACCGCATTTTTATTCAATTGAGAGCCAATTTTCAGGCCGACCCTAGCATATGATAGGTTGTTTTCATATGTGATGCTACTCTCATATGGGACGACCCTCATCCAATTCTCTTTTCATATGATACCTTGCATGACCTTATCAAGGCCGTGATATCATATGGGAACTTGCTTTCAGATGAGACCGTAATCTAGTGTGGGACGCGTCCGGAAGTTACTCTCTGTTATACCATCAGTATTATACTTCGTTTGACATATTTTAATTTAAGCCATATAAAGTATAATAAGCATGTTATAACAGCGAGTAATTTCCGGACGCGTCCCACGCTAGATAAGGATATCATATGGAAGTTCCCATATGATATCCAGGCCTGGATAAGGCCATGCAAGATGTCATATGAAAGTATACCTATCTCGCATCAAAAGCAACAATTATTTTTGAAAAGATCTTGAACAATGACCAAAGTGTATCATGCTCAAAGTTTGGGGTGCAAAAAAATCCGCCTCAATTCTACAATTGCACCATTTTACCTTTAGCGTTGGGGCTTTTCTGGCACCAATTTTGGTGGCCCCATTTTATAATCAAGAAGAAGATGATGACGTATGCAACACCGGAGAAGATGAGTTTCAATGCAAGGGAATATCAGGCAAAGTTGTCAAAATTTTCGGGAAAGAACACAAAACTGTTAAAACGGAATTTTTATCACGTATTAAGCTTAAGAAAAACGTGTTAAAATATCGTCTTAATTAGGGTTCACCGTTCTTCAACATTACCGGTAATTTAAAATTTAAACTACAAATTTGGCCAATTTTCCCTTTATCGGTCTACACCGGTCTAAGGGAATAACTGACGTAAAAGTGATGCCAAATGATAAGTGACGTAACCGTTATGTAATAATTTATCTGTCTGTTATCAGTGGTGTTCGCTAGCATTATCATTTGTCTAGGTCTTGCCCGTTTAAAAAAGAATAGAAATTATGTATTTTACATTATGTATTTTCGAATTAAGTCGGATTTACTATAAATAACATTTTAACCGCTATTATTCGAAAAGGCCTTATTGTCCATCGATTCGGCTACTGAGTTGTTTCCCAAGGCTTTTGTTTAATTTTTACTATTTGTTGTTATTGTAGGGTGGGGAAAGAATAAAGTTCCAAAACTGATAAAAAATCTTTAAAGCTGATTTCTGATTTCCATAAAACAGCGAAAAAACTTTTGCTCTTTTCGACATCTCTTATTTATTTTCGTAAAAAACTTCAAATTAATTGAAATTCATAAATTCAAATATTTTACACTACAGGTTAGCCTCATGAAAATCGGCTGAGTGTTTCTAGAATAGAGCAATTTTCTTCTTTTTTCTTGCAATGGGGTGCTCCTATTGGCCAATATCATTTTAAAATATGCCGACACGGTATACTAGAAACGCGCAGCCGATTTTCATGAGACTAAACCAGTAGCTCCATTTTCGCACTAAACGAGACTGGTATAAACTGTCCGCATTTTACTTTTTTGGTATGTAATAATGATACGGGTGTAACTGTCCGCCTATTTTTAGCCAAACGAAGCGCGTAAATAAGCGGACAATTTCACGAGCATCCTTTTCAACACAAAAAATCGGACATTTTACGCGCCCTAGTCTATATCTTAGCCGTTTAATCTTAGCCTTAAAATGATATAGATTTTGATTCATTATTATAACTTGGAACCAGTTAGTTTTCACATTTTGACATCTTCAAACAAGAGCCCAATGAGATTCTTATTCCGTATGAGATCACAGCGGGCTTTGTCGCGTTCGTTTTTATTGTAATGTTTTGTTTGTATTGGAAGGATGTAACTGCCAAAATACAGGAATCAAACGTCGAGGATTCTGACGTTCGACCGGAAGACCCACTTTCAGTACTATGGCTCTATTTTATACCAGTGACGATTTATTATTTTTGTATTGTTGGAGGTGAAACTATGTACCAATCAAATATTTTTTCGGTGAGTGATCCAACAAAAAAGTACACATTTTTTTGATGTCTGGTTTGAATAATCTGATTTGAAATCATAAAAAAATGAGATAAATGGTCAGTTTTTTGAGACACGAGACAAAGTAGCCCCGCAAAGCGGAGCTGAAAGCGTGGGCATAAGAAGTCGCATGACATTAGGCGTACTGTCCAAAAAAAAACAATTATTTTTAAACACTTTACTTTTTAAAAATTGGTACTTTTTTATAAAAAATTGAAAGAAAAAATTATAAACGACACATACCATGGTTATATTCTGTTTCTGGGAAATTTTATTGCGAAATACAGTTAGGTTTATGTGGCCAATCAGCGGCCACGATTTAAATTACCGCCTATTTAGCGAGTTTAATTAAAAGCAACCTTCACGATTCTTTTTACCAGTGATAAAATAAATCCACGGTACAGCCTCAAGAAAATGAACTATTACATAATCATATTTGGACAATATACATGATAAAGTGTTACATAACATTTGTTTAGTATGCTGTCTGTGGCGCAAATCTAAGTAAATCAAATGCCTCCTTGTTAAACGCATTATTTTGGGCTGGTTTTGGCATTGGCCGCGGCTCGGGCATTTTTATCACAAAATTTTTAAGTCCCCAACTTTATATTCTCCTTGATTGCATTGGCATTACGATTTGCTCGATTTTATTGTCAATATTGACGGATGAGATAACGCTTTGGATTTGTACTTTCTTTTATGGTCTCGCTATCGCCTCATTTTATTCGTGCGGCATCAGTTTTACACACGTTTTGACAAATGTCTCCGGAAAATGGATCGTTGTCTTTGGTATTGGAAATGCAATTGGTGCCATGTCTTTACCCTTAGTGGGCACCCAACTAGTTTTCAGGTTTTTAAGCTTTACTACTAGTACAGCATTGAGCCCTGAAACTAGGGCTCGGCATAATTCAAAATTAAAAACGAGCTGTGCTGAATTGTCCTCTCGAGCTCAAAATTAAAAACGAGCTGTCCTGTGCTGGCCTCTTGGGCTCAAAATTGAAATGAGCTGTGCTTAACTGGCCTGTCGAACTGAAAAATAGAAATGAGCTGTGCTGTGCTGGCCTCTCGAGGCCAAAAAAAACATGAGCTGTCATGTCGAACTGCCCAGCTGGCTGTTGCCGAGTCCTGCTCGGGAACAGCCAGCTAACCTTCCCAGCTCGGCAGCTGGATGTACTTGAGAGGCCAGTTCAGGCTAGTTCATTTTTAAATATTTTGGCTCAAGAAGCCAGTTCAGCAACGCACCTTTCAATTGTTGAGCTCGAGAGGCCAGCTCAGAACAGCGTGAGACTGTCGTTTTCCTCGACATAATCTGTTACCCATCTCGCTCATGAATTATATGCGTTTTTTCCTTCGTATTTTTTGAATGGGAAATTCCAGTTTTTTTCATATGAAAAATTCAAATCTACCCTTATTTGGGAACGCTCTTTAGTTTTCAATTATTTAGCGAGACGCCACTCACCTTCATGTATCTTCTTCTTGGGATCTCGTTTCTCAACGTTATTGCATTTGTGTTAATGTTTCTATTTGGCTATTACCTGGGCCCTTTGCCAAAAACCATCCAAAAACGAAGTATTGAACAATACAATGTTACGAAAGAACGGTTGTCTAGAGATATGTCCTCACTTTAGACAAATCTTTTATATGCCATGTATACATCGCGTTATTTAACCCGGTACCGTTGTTTAACGTCAAAGCGTTACAATGTGAATAAACTATTTCTGCAGAATGTAAATTTTGTCTTATTGAACCAGAAGCGTCTTTAAAATATCTTTCGGATATCTCTAGTTATTTGAATTATTTTTGCTGGTTTTGACCTTTATTAGTATTAAAAAGTGTCCTTCATTTTGATACCCGTCTACATACAACAAGTAACACTTTCTGAAAAAAGTTCAAACTATTGAAGAATCATTAACTCGAATTTTAAACTTTATCTGAGGGGAAAACGTGTTTTGTTGGAACGGAAATTCGTGCAAATTTGCACCACCGTTTTTGATTTTTTTTTGTCAAAGAATTTTAGCAAACAAGATGGAAAAAAGCAAATTAAAAAAAGATTTTTTTTGAATTTTATCAACAACGACAAAGCCAAATTGTGTGATTTTTCTAATGAGAATAAAAACTTACCCCCGATTTTTTTCCAAAATATGTGTCCTTGAATTTTGTCAGGCTCGTCTATCGCAATGATTTTCAAACGCGAAAAATAAATGATGTTACCACTTTTTGGTAATGTTTCTTGGCAGAGGGGCGGAGTCCTATCAGGCCTGTCATTGGTCTTTTTTGAGCACGCTCGGCCAATCACTGAAAAGCGATTTCCTTCTTTTAAAATTTTTTTGTACTACAGTCCTTGGACGTCCTCCCCCTCTCAAGTGCCGCACTTAAGGAAAAATATGCATTTGCGCTAAAATTTTTTTCGGATTTTAAAATCAGGACGATATTTGTAATTTTGGATATTCAATTTTAGAACCACTCGTGGAAATTTGGAGGAATATCCCCCTGGGAGTTATGTTTTCGGTAACGGATTATGTAAAATTCAACATTCAAATACTCATCACTAACGTGATGCGGCCTGAAAAAAGTTCCATTGTCTTACTCTAGGGACCGGCTTCTAGTCTCAAAGACTGAGAGTCTCACGATTTTCGTCAAAGTTGTCAAAAATACGTTAAATATCCTCTCACGACAAGAGGTTAGACAGAAGATAAAAAAAATGAAAAACAGCTTTTTCTCCTACTTTATGTGTATTTTTTCGCTGGAGTAAATGAGCACAATGAAAAGGCGTTCTTTCTGAGACATTTGATATGATTTTTGTG
>SCLG01000091.1:664756-678797 GCA_004367875.1 Oikopleura albicans | reverse complement strand
CACCTTAGAGATTGTAATCAAATTTACTTACTTGTGTGTGTGATACAGTACTAAGAGTCGCAAAAATAGACAGTTTTTCGATATGCAAAGTTTGCATAGGGAAAACGTAACGGTAAAGTCAATACACAGATGACTGGGTTAGGCGTACCTAACCCTCATGATCTGACCGATTGTCAACAGAGTTCACATACAGCCCTCATCTGATCTTTTTTTCGTAAAGAACGGATATCGAGTATGTTGGTGGGTCTCAAGTTAGGGCACGAAATCGAACATTGCCATCTACGGTAGATGATCAATAGATTATCAGTCTACCAAAGATATCTATTTAAAACGAAAAACTTTGAGCAAATTGTCTTCAACACGATCTTTTTTAGGACGCACGGCACCAAACCATCTTGTGAAAATGAGTTACGGATCGGAATTCGGATCAGAATTTGGAAAACAAGGTACGTTATAATTTCAAATATACTGTACGCGGATAACGGCATAAGTTATGCCGTTAAACCGCCTGTAACAGCTGTGACTATCACGCTTTAAGCAATATTTGTATCATTTGTAACGTATTTTTTGGTTTGTATGAGTTATGGGCCAACTTATGGCCCATAACTTACGGCCAGTTTCCCTGTGTTTTCTTAACGACAAGATCTACGGTTGACAACTAATGGTCACTTAACCACCAATTTTAGTTTCCTGCGATAGCAGCTTCTTTGGCTCAGTGAGCCCAAGTTATAGTGACTATGACTCAATGGCTTCAGGAACAGTGACAATCATGACAAAATACCTCTTATTATGATGTTATTATATTGCCTTTATATTAGTTTTTACAGGTATATTTGTTACCTGTACATTGAATGGTGTTATTATAGTGTTTGGCCAAGACACGACTTAATAACAATATACAGACGGTCTGATAGCTGATATGACTAACATTTTCAGTTTTGACCGACACGCTGCATTTTTACAGTTAGCATTCAAACGGCCCAGTTTTTGGAGCTGGTTGTTCATAGGACTGGTCACAGCGAACTCTCACCACATTTGTCCAAGGGCCGTAATCCAAGGGCCATAGTCTAAGGGCCGTAGTCAAAGGGCCGTAGGCGTGCCAGATTTTGAAATTGGTTTTCAAAAAACATTCTCTTAATAAGATTCTATTGGTGCAACTAGGTTTTCTTAGAATGTATAGAATACTTTTATAAAAAAATTCGATTTGAAACTGTTAGAACTTGGACGAATTGAATGTTTTTTTACAAGGTTTTGTTAAAAGTTTTTCAAAAACTCATTCCTAACGGGAAAATGGAGCAAAAGGAAGGCTACGGGTTTAATTTCCGGGTTAATGGCCCAAAAGCCTTTTTTGAACAAAACAGTCACTGCATGAAGGTTTGCTTCATCATACAATGTCGTCGTACTCATCGGATAAGACGAGCTCATGGCGACCAACTGGATCTCAATCACGAATAGCCAAGACAATAAGGTAGGTGTCTACATTTATCAGACTTTTTACGTCATTTAATTACACTATCGAGGATTCAAAGCACAAAATCAACGTAACTAATCAACACCTAACTCGTCGAGAATATATATTTGTGCTATATAAAAGCAATTTTTGCGAGTTGAACAAAGTTCTAACAATACATAAAACAGCTACTAATAATGAGTGTTAGGGAAGTCTTGAAACCAAAGAAAAATGAGACGTCGAAAGAATATCTGCTGCGGGAAAACGTCGATCTGGTAAGTTTTATTGATTAGCGAATAAGCGGGGCTGAAAGACGCGTCACGCGAGTAACGAATTACAAGCCACAGCAGCCCTATAAAACTTGCAAAACTACCTGTAACTAATTCGGTCTTTGAGCACTAAATTACTTATTGATATCAAATCGTATTTCCCAGTATAACGCAAAAAATCATAATTACATTAGAGAAATAAGACTAAAGCAGCCTAATTATGGATTCGTTTGTGATTTTGTGAGTGTGATTGCATTTTGGCCAAAATCACACGTTTTTTCGATCCCTGATTGGAAGTGAAAATAGGAAAATATTCCTATGTTTGTATCTTAACTCCTACGGGATGTCAATAAAAATCTCTGTATACGGGCTGGTAAGCCTAGTTGTGAATCACGTTTTTACCGTATGAGCTTTATGAAAATCGGCTGCAAGTTTCTAGAATAGACCATTGTTCTTTTTCATTTCATAATGGCGTCCTGTGAAAGTGGGGAGAATATGAAAAAGGAAAACTGGTCTATTCTAGAAACTCGCAGCCGATTTTCATGAAACTCACACGGTATATAAATATTGTGAGTAAACTAGCGATTTTTTTTTAAATTAAGAGTTACAAAGTAAAAGAAAGAAGCATTGCAAATGAAAAGATCAAACTCGAGTTGGCCGAACTCAAAGAAAGGTATAATAATGTGATGCGTGAGTCGCTTGAGTATCAAATGCGCGCAGACGATTTGACCAAAAATGTTCGAGAATTAATGGGTAACAAAGAAGCCCTCATCAATCAGCTGAGCGAGGCGACCCAGGAAAATGATGTTATGAAGTCGGCTCTGGAATCAAAACAATCCGGAGCAATCGTTGATATTCTAGCTGACCTTGAGCGGGTTACCCGAGAAATTGATACCGTTTCTGTCTATATCCACTATCCGGATTTTGACATGGATTTCAAAAAGTGCCGATTAATTGATTGCCGTCGTCGACTTAAACTTGACAAAAATGAAATTACTTGAACAGTTTTGGTGCCATTGATTTTATTTTTTGGTAAATGTCCAAATTAGAAGGTCACACAATCCCATGTAGACTGTTTCGTGGCCTACGTATACTATGTGTCAAAGCCGAAATGTTACCGTTTTTTTTTCTAGAAATAATACGACAAATTTTCATTAATTTTCAAGGTTTAAAGTTTAAACAAGGATTATTTTTTTTTTGGGTTTTCACACATAATAATAGAACATTGTTTAATAGAACAAACATTCTTAAAATGGAAAAATCTCTTTTGATTGATCTCCTGTTTCGCAAAGGCTTTTCGAGCTCTGTTATTCCTCAGTGACAAAGTGCTTACGTTTTTAAATATATTGTATCACTATCTGAAATCTTGCTGTTAGATTTGCAAGAACGACTCAATGATGTCTCTATTGATCTCAAAAACACCAAAGAAAGATTTCGATATCATATAGGTAATCTATCATTTTATAATACTGCGCAGGGCGTAGGCGGAAAAGTGAAAAGTTTTTTTGGGAAAAAACTCGCCTGATAACAGCACGAGCGGGTCAACCCTAACCGTACGAAATTTTACAATTTATCAGGCATTTTTTTGCCAAAAAATCTTTTCACTTTTCTGCCTACGCCCTGCGCAGTTATCAAACACCTTAAAAAATTTTACAATTAATTCTTTTTGCTCATTATTTTCCTTTATATTTCAATTTCAACTAATACATGCGCTACAAAGTAGCGGAATTTAAACATTTGATATATTTTTGGCCGCCAACCTGCCTGGTAACTAGATGCATGATAACTGCGCACCCGGTGTATAAGTTAAATTGATAATTTAAGATGACTACGCATTTGTCCTGTCATCAATGCCAAATTGCGTCACCGAGAAAACCCGACAGCATTATGAATATTTCTCATTGAATGTTGATAAAATGAGCGATGCGGAAAAGTTGACTGAATTGAAGAAGATTTTGATTAGATTGGAAGAAAGCTCGGAAAAGAAGCCAGTAGTCAAACAACCAACCGAAGAGCCATTAAATTCAACCGTTGCTCCAGGCCATTCGAAAGAATGTTGTTCGGAATGGCTATTTGAATTAAGACTGGGAGCCACCCTATTTTTACAGAATTTTCATAAACCATTTGCGACGTACCATGAGTACCATTAGCGCGTAAAGCATAGAACCGGAAAAATTAAAAAAAGTCATACGTTAGAGCATGAAACGGCAAAAAATTTGAAACATTAGAGCGCACTCGGTGTATTTCATTATTACCCAGCGTTTCACATGAATTTCCGCCCTTTTTTCTTTTGTATTTTCTAGATAGCCAAACTCAAGTTTTTTCCGGTCCACGTCAAAAACTCGGATCACGTCATCTAGAAAATGGGGGGAAAAGACGGCGGAAATTCATGTAAAACGCCGAGTATATATTTAAATAAAAATAAGGAAAACGGACTTGAACCCAGATTAAATAAAATATTAAAAAAGAAATCTCAAAAATCCGTCGTGAAGTGATAAATTGTAAATAAATGGTAATTTGTATAGCCAAAATAAATTCACTAGAGCCAATTACTACCGATATAAGCCAGATTACGTTAAACACAGGTAAATTCATTTTTAGTACATGTGTGGGTTGAAAACGAGAAAATAAATACATGTAATAACCAATAATAGATTCAGTAAGTTAGAACATTTTTATTTAGAGGCCGAAAGTGAAAGTCAGGACGATTTGAGGAGTGAAGAAACTGATGATGGGGATTTGAGTTCTGTCTCAATATATCCTTCTCTTCCGACATCGGCAAGCGAGCAAAGTACATTGTCCGAGGTAAAGATTGTTTTATATTTATGATTTTAAACTTATGAAATGAAAAATAAGGATAATGAACGAAAATTAAACGAAAAAGTATCTAAGCCACGTGACGTAAAATTAAAAAGTTGATTGTAGTTACGTTATCCAATTTTTCTCAAGTTCAATCACTCACATGATAAAATACTTTGAAACCCTAAAATCACCATTCTTTGGTTCGATTAAAAACACCTTATTTGTTCATTCTTGACTTTAAGTTATAGTCTATAAAACTTTTCTTACGGTTTTTTGGATGGTTTTCTCTTTTCGCGGCATTTGACCTTAAGAAAGAATTTTTCATATTAATTCATATTAAAAAAAACTTTGCCAATATATGTATGACCCATTCGCACAATTTCGACCAACGCGAACAATTTTGCAAAATTTTGTCCCATTTCAGTCACAAAAAATTGACGAACATAGTTCGTAGGCATTTTATTATTTCGAAGACCCAATTTTAAACACTTTAGGCAATGGAACCGGAAAGTGCGGCGGAAAAAGAAGTGGAAAGTGAACACGAAAGAGGGCCGTCGCTTTCAAAATCTCACACACTTCTAAAATTCACTAACAATTCGATGAATTACGAAATTCCGACTCGAAAAAAGAGCACAATTCGCTCGGTAAGTTAACTTATTAACGTGGATTGTCCACGATCTAATTGTGCTGACCGTAAGTTGACAGCATAGTCCGTGCTTCGGTCATTATAATAATTTGTTCCGTAATTAAAACTGTTTTAATAAAATATCCACAATCTTGATATGATATTCCAAATTATTAGGAACCTAGGGGATCCGACTTTTAACATATTTTCTAATAATTATTGCCGCAAGAGTCCCGCATCGCTAAAAACTTATGAGAAAATTGAAACTTTAACCCTCATTGGGACATATGCACTACTTTACCCTTAACTCCAGGGGGTCACAGGTGTTCGTATACTATATTTTTGACTTGGTCTCTAGAGCACATTTAGTATTTATCTTTTCCCGTTTTTTTAATTTGAGAAAGCCCAGTTCCAAAAAAGGGAAAAATTGGACTTTATATTTTTTAACCGTATACTAGAAACGCTCGACCGATTTTCATGAAACTCAAAGGGTAATTAATAAGTGAGTCCAATTATTGTGTATCGTCCTGATTTTGAAACGCGAAAAATGCATATTTCTCCTTAAGTGCGGCACTTAAGAGGTGGAGGACTGTAATAAAAAAATATTTTAAAAGAAGGAAATTGCCTTTTGGTGATTTGCTTTTCGGTGATTGGCCGAGCGCGCTCAAAAAGACCAATGACAGGCCTCATAGGCCTCAGACACGCTGTCAAGCAACGTTACCAAAAAGTGGTAACATTCTTTATTTTTTTCGCGTTTGAAAATCACTGCGATATAAAACACTATTGTTAAACTTTTGGGGATATCTTATCATAATTTCGTTAAAGAAATTCAAACCCGCATCCCATCTGCACGGTTCCCATCGTTAATTTATTGAGAAAATTTTAAATAAAACATATCACTTATCGGAGTATTTTCAGACATTGAAGCGCGTCAAACAAGCCATTCAACAAAAATCCAAATTATAGAAGTCACAAATTGTTATGAGTGTTATTGAAAGAACTGCTGGGGAAAAAGGCCCCATTTTGTTTTTGTTGGTTGGTATCTAGAATAACACACGTAGCACTGTTGAGCGTCAATTTGTTAATTTTCAAATCATTGCTACACAATATCGCAATTTATAATGCGAAAAACGTTTGAATACTGTAAGTGTTTTGTCATTTTACTTCAACGTGGCTTACCGAAGCTTACCTACCATCATTATGTCTGTTTAGGCTTGATACAAATATATTTTCGGGCTAAAATGGCATCAAGTTCACGTTTTTTTCGCCTATTATACACCAGTTCTGTTAACACTTCTTGAGCCAAAATGTAATTATCGCTTAGAGTTGTGTTACCAGTTATGTTAACACTGTTTCAGCACTTCAGTGTTAACATAACTGGCTAGTATATTAAACAAAGCGCCGTGTTTTCCCAAGAAAAAAGTTTTCTGAACAAAAAGATTTTATGAGAAAAGTTTATCGAAGAAAAAGTGTAAATTGTAATCAATTTCTGGTCATCATATGCAATTTCCAAAAAGCGTTTTTCGAAGAGGTTTTTCGGTGGGTCTGTAACTGAATTACAAGCAACGCCTAGTGGCTCATGATTTTTATAGGCGCCTCCTATTGGCTAGCGTCCTTTAGCCACGCAAATGACTCACCCCATGGCCTGTAATTAGTTTTTCGTGACAATTCTTCATTTGAATAACTTTTTATTTGAAAAACGTTTAGCAGTACCATTTAATAAAAGATATTTTGATTATTATGAGTTATGAAAACGCCCCAAATTTATCCCAATCCACTTAATTTACATTAACTACTGCGCGCCATTTTTTTTCAATTTACGTAAACGACCGGCCCAAATGGGCCTACTTCAAATAAGGTCAAGTAGGCTACTTGACCTTACAACACACCGAAAAATACATTTAACTAAAAATGAGCATGATGGGTGTATTGATAACAAGAACCCGATTGATGTTTTCAGTTATAATTATTTATCAAATAGATTTAACAAACCCACTGGGGTGTGTCGTACGATGTCAGGGACGCAAGGGTTAATTTTTTTGGATTGTGATAAATGCTAAACGGTTTTGCATTACGAATAAATCAATTTTTGTTAATGAAATGGTAAAATTTTGTTTCAAAGGTAAAGGTTGTAGCGTACAGCCTGTATGTCTGAACCAACAGATATCGCAAACTGATTATCAGTTACTGATATGAGTCATATCAGATTTGAATAACCGTCGCGATGACAAAAGTTAACTGATAAAAAAACTCAAGTCAATTACTGAAAACTGAAAGCCACCGTTGTAACGCATGGCACCGCGTCATATAGGATAAATTGTCTATTTTTAGGATAATTTTTGCTGTCTGACTTTGACGCGATCGTTTGTAATCGTTCCGTTTTAAACCACCTGTAAACTTTCACAAACGAGAAAAAAACAGATGATTATCAGCCTTTTTTGCTGTGACAAAAAAACAATTCAACGTCATGAGAAAGATATATATTTTCACTCTTTTTGACAATTTGTGTGTTTGTATCCGATAAAATCAAATAATGTCGTGTCACACGATTTGTAATCGCAATTTTAATCACAGTCTGTCTATTTTATGATAACCATTACCCGGTAAAATATTACCGTTTATACAGTAAGTTTGGTAAACATATTTTTTTGTGGTTTTTATTGTCACATACCGGAGCATACGTATGTGACGTAAGGAACCTTCAAAATATTCAGGGTAGAAGATTCCTTCTTTAGAAATCTTTCTAGTAGGCTAAAAAATAAAGAGTATTTCGAATAAACTATGAATAAAATGTTGCCTTAATTCAGTATTTTAAATCAAACTAATGATTTAAAATCAAACTAATGATTTAAAATTAAAATGTGACCCTCATGTTTCAATTTTATAAAGTGTAGCGTAAAAGCAGAATTCCGAATGAAATATGACCCCATCTCATGATTTTGAATAAAAATGTGACCCTCAAATTGCAATTTTATAACAAGGCTAGCCTGAACTTAGGATTCCGAATGAAATATGACCCCAAATTATAATTTTGACTTAAAATATAACCTTCAAACTGCGATTTTAGAATAAATGTGTCTTAAAGTTGGGATTCCGAATGAAATATGATCCTAACATATGATTTTAAATGAAATTAGATCTCAAATGAACTCCTCTATACAAGTATTTATGTAGCATGCCCATTCTTATTAATTTATTTGTCCCTTGTTTTTGTGTCCAAACCAAAATACATGAATTCATACCAGCAACATAACTAATTTATTGTATTTTTTGGAATTTATTGAAATATTACTGAAAAGAACATTCAAATATAAACCTTCTCGTAAATTTAGTAAGTTATATGCTCAACATTACCTTGCCTATTCTATTTGAAGAATGGAAATAAATGAGCCATATATCCTGTGTTACCAAAGTTCATAGAAATAATAAATAAGCACAGTTATTACAAGTCTCGTATTTAAATCAACCAATCCACGTCATTCCCCATCAATGGTAAAGGGAAACTTCTGCGTTCGTACGTTGAAACTGGAATCCATTCGTCGTGGCGTTTATATGGGCGTTGTATGAATGATGTAACGTTAGTCAGTAGGGTAACTGTAAATATGAAAACAAGTAAAAAGGTTCATAATCCAAGACTTTTTTAGTTTCATATGCTACTGTGTGGTGCAACAATGATTCTGTTTTTTGTTTCATAAGGCTCTGACGAGTTGAAATCGCCGTTCGTGTAAGTCTAAAAAATAAATGACTGGAATATAAACAGTATAGTAATGGTAATGAAATACACCACCTGTCTACGGAACTTAACAAAGCGCTGGAGAAAAAAAGGTGTTAAGTTCCGGGAATTTTGTTAAGTTCCGGGAATTTTGTTAAGTTTAGCAGACAGTGCGTAGACGGAAATGCCGAAAAGTAACTGGGAAAAACTGTTAAGTTTAAGGAATTTAAGGTTTTTTTTCAAAACAGACAAAACTGTTAAGTTCCGGGCAAATAGGGTTTTTTTTCTAGATTAGTTAGAATTTTCAAAAAAACTTAATAATTTACACTATGTCTGCTATGAATGATACGATCATTCATCATAAAAGAGAAAAATGAAAAAAATGACACAAAAAGACATTTGTCAATTAAGAAAAAAATCGAAATTATAAAATTTCTGGATCAAACGTCCGAAAAATCCTGTCGAAAATTGGCGGAAATCGTTTTCCTTCAAAGTTAGTAAGGTTTTACTTACACTTGTCTCCGGAACTTAACAAAACGTTGGAAAAAAAAGGTGTTAAGTTCCAGGCATTTTGTTAAAATCCGGGCATTTTGTTAAGTTTAGCAGACAGTGTGTGGGCGGAATAGTTGACGCGAGATGACTGTTAAGTTCCGGGCATTTTGTTAAGTTTAGGGGCGTTAACTTCCGTAGACAGGCGGTGTATTCAACTAATCCATCGCCTCAAGATAAAAAAAAGCTCATGTTCGGTATCAAATATCAAGAAATGTAATTGGCCCAACACATCCCTCAGCGCTGCTTAAGGCCAATCAAAACCGCCAAAAACAAACAAAAAACCTCAGACATATTAATGAATTTTTTAAATAATAAGATTACTATTACTCCAATTATAATTCCAGTCATTTATTTTTTAACCTACACGAACGGCAATTTTAAGTCGTCAAGGCTTTAATAAGTTGTGATAACTAGATAAAACGTTTTTAAATTGTGAACTACCGCGAAATAATTTTGTCCTTAGTTTGGCGGTAGTTTGCTTATTTGGACCTGGCGGGTGAGTTGGCGGTAGTGTTAACCATTTACCCAAAAATAAGTATTTTGGACGGTAGTGACTACCGCGAACAGAACCTTTACTCTAAATTTTTAGTATTATTAAAAATGTCACATTTTGAACCTTGACAAATAACATTTAAAAAAATAACAAGAAATTGTCCTAGCCTATTAATGTAGATAGTTATCCTTTTTTATAGGACAAACGATCGAATATTTTATTCATTTGAGTAGATGAAATAAAATTATTCCACATTGAACTGTCTTGTAACAATCACTCGGACTTCACACTTATTTTTGTTGCGTTATTGAATGTGATGTTAAAACGCACTGCCAATAACGATATTTATCTTATTAGGTTTGACCTGACTCACTCAAAAAAATACTTACTTTTAAAAGCTTTTGAAGCGTTTTATTAACATAAATCAACATTATATATTAACCAACACAAGTGACATGAATTAATTTTAAATCGAGCGAGAAAAAAAAAACTGTCACTAGTTGGATCATAAGGGATCACTAAGGATCATAAAGGATCAGTTATAAAAGGGACCCTTTCACTTGGGCCGCAAAGCTTCACTTGGACAGAAAGCTACACTTCGACCATAGGGTGCTCCGTTAGCGATCGCGGTCACCTTCGGCCCAAGTGACGCGTTTGACCCAAGTGAAGCATTATCTTATAAAACATAAAAAATGGCCCAAGTGAAGCTTAAGGCCCAAATGAAGCCAATTACAAACACTAAACCCCGTGACCTAGTTGAGGCTTTCGGCCCAACTGAAGCTCTCCGCCCAGCTGAAGCTTTAGGCCCAACTGGAACTTTATTGTTAAGGTTAAACCCCATAGAGCCTATGGCATAGCCTATAGCCGTAGTGAAGCTTTGGGCCTAAGTGAAGCTATTAGCCTAGCGTCATGAATTTCCCACAATTTTTCGTGCGTCAATAGTTTAAAGTTTAAACCTCTTCGTCAAAAAATTAGATTTGTTCTCAAAAATGAAAAAAGTACGAAATTTTTTTTTGTTCAGGAATGAAAGCCCTGTTTCTAAGGATCGCAAAAATATAAAAATAATCAAAAAAAAACAATTTCCGGAATGTTACCAAACTCGGAAATAATGCGCGCCATCTCCCGGCATTTTTTGCGCCCATCTCAACAAAAATCCGTTTTCGAACCTCTCGATCTAGGCTGTCTGAACCGAAAATCGAAAGTCGCCGACAGAAAAATCGTATTCAGAAAGGCTTGATATGTAAAAAAAAAATCATAATTACGTTTCATCCCTTTTTTACGATTTTCGTAAAACACAATAACTTTGGCTGATGTACTCCAAATTACACGGCCAATACCGCTGAGTATGTGCGTGTGACCAGTCCCATGACAGAGCAGCCCCGCGAAGCGTGTCTGAGTATGCGCATAGGTCCAGTTCCATGACAGAGCAGCCCCGCAAAGCTTTGAACTAACCTAACAAAGTAAATTGACGAAAACTTTGTACAAAAAAGGCATTGATCATTAAAATAAATTAGTAAAATGGATCACTCAGGCTCAGTATTTCACCAAAATTACCAAAAGTTTATGGAAATTTCCCATATATGTGAAAGTTCCTAATGGCGGTTAGCTGCGCAGGGCATAGACGTGATCGTTGAAAAATAGCGGTACCCCTAACTGGCGGTTAACTGCAAAAGTGGCGGTTAACTGCGCACCCTGTGTAAATCTAATTTAAAAATCACGTAACTTCCTCTTTGTTACGGACTTTAGTCACGCGTCAAACGCGGCTTATTATATTTTTTTTATTTATTTCATTTTGCTTTGATCAAACCGAGGAAAAGGTCTTATTTTTTTCTCAATATAGAGATAATTTTCATTCTTTGGTTAAAAACCCTGTGGAGAAATACCGTTGAGGTTGGATATCATTGGCCGGAATCGAAACGCGTAGGTTATATCATACATTTTAAGGACCGGTCATAGGAGTTTTTTGTTATTATTAGGGTGACTTAGTCTTAATTTATAATATACAGTACGAACAAGTTCATTACACTTACAAAATAGAGAATTTTGACTTTTCTCCATATCGATCAAACCCGCAATTAAACCTCTCCGACAATTTAGTAATATTAACTGGTATAGAACATATTTTTATTATTTAATTTTAACATCATAATATGGGAGGCCGGGTGTTAAATTGCCGACAGACATTTTTAGTCTGTCTGAATAGGTCGCCTCCCATACGCCCGGCTTTCTGACCAGAAGGCTTTTCAGCTCACCTAGAACACGTCTCATTATTTTATATTTATTTCAATATATATTTTCACAATATACCTTGGACATAATGACCATTGTCAAATAGTGGTGACTGAAGTGGGATTAGAACCCAGGCCCCCCAAATTTTTGGCAACAATGATTTGCGGATATCGAGCGCGCTGTTCAATGAAATCTAGAACAACGGACGAAAATCGAGAACGAGTTGATAGTTTCCGATCGGTATGCCGAAGTATGGTGCCAACTGTGAAAAACAAAGGTCCGCAAGTTTAAATTATTTATTGGATTAATAAAATATATTGGTGTATAAAATACAAATAAAGCATGGTAATTCAGTATGTTTGATACATGACAATCCATAGTATTTGAAGATCCCTACCACGCACAAGTCCTTATTTTCAGTACAGCTCGTCGCCATCTAGGGATATTGTTTATTTAGCCGCTCAAATATATTTACTGTTCGGACGGTATATAGTTATTACAAGCAGCGCGGTGAGTTGTTTGCGTGGCTAAAGGGCGTTAGCCAATAGGAGGTGCCTATTAAAAAGCATAAAAAGCCGTTTAGCTTATTACCTTATTTACAATGTTGCGGCGAGTTTTCAATTATCTGGTCTCTAATACTGCGGAACATCAATAAAATGAAAGTAAATCGTCATATTCCAATGAAACCATTTCGTTTATCAGTGCGTCAAGATTTTTAACCATACTTAAAGCATGGTTCAGCTTTGTCTTGTGATCAAGCATGAAATATTGCAAAAAAATACACCGTGTCCGCTCTAATGTCCAGGTCCTCTGATAATGGGAATAACTTACAGTTGATGTGCATACAACGCGACGCTGCACAACGCGACGATGTGCACACAACGCGACGGTTTTTTGGAAGTGTGCACATCAACTGTAAACTGAAACTTCTCGAAAATCCCATGGAATTTGTAAAAAAAAATATCCCCGTAAAAATCCTGATGTTTCATTGTCTATGTACTGTGCATTTATGTTTCATTTTTGTTTTATTTTTTTTTGTGAAACATTATAAAGCACGGTGTGTATTATAAAAAATACCACGGAAACAAATTAAATGGAAATTTAAAAAGGCAAAAATTTTAAGAAAATAGTTTTTGAAAAAAAAAATGTATTTTTGATAGTCAAACAAATTATTTTTGATCTTTCCTGTGTAGATTGGGCTGCACCACGCTGTTGCACGAAGCCGGATTGAGAACCGACGAAGGCTTGGAGTAAAATGAATAAATTAAGATAGATCATCATGGGTTTACTCAACATAAGCTGCGAAGATATTTTTGTGATTTTCTTTTCGCACTCACTACAAAAGTAGTACACAGGGTGCGCCGTTATGTTTCGCGCCGTTATGTTTCACTTTTTCCCGAGCGTGCTGTTATGTTTCACTTTTTTGAGAAAATATTTTCCCCTAATACATATCTTTATATGTTAAGCCCTACGCCGTTATGTTTCACTTTTTCCCTATCGGGCCATTATGTTTCACTATTTTTCGAATGTTTTTGTGAAACATAACGGCGCACCCTGTGTATATGAAAATAGTACCGCATACATCTACTCTGATGCTTAATAATTTGTCTAACTTTTACTTTAGTATTTAACCACCCCATAAAATAAGTTATTTTTTGTGGGAGCTTTCATAAACTGATTAACAAATTGTTAATCATTATGGTAACTTGACATTAAAAATACCGCGTTGAACAGATGCGCATGCTGCGTTGATAAAAAAAAAATTCGATAAAATTCGCAATATGTCTAAATCTGCCAATTTTATCACTCCTTTGACAAATAATTTTCAAAAAAACTGCTCCGAATCTCCCAAAGTTACTTTTGCGACGTGTCGGAACCCTTCCATTTTCATATTTTTTGCTTCAAAATA
>SCLG01000091.1:644546-663278 GCA_004367875.1 Oikopleura albicans | reverse complement strand
AATTCGCGACCAAATGTTGTGGTCGCAAAAGTAGTCATAAACGGGTTTTTTCTTGACCACAAATGGTCGCGAAAGTACCCCACTCCTCTCATAGAATATGTTTTAAATGGAAAATGTTTTCGTGGAAATAAGGTCAGTTTAAGTGAATTCGATGAGTTTGAAAAATAATTGTTTCTCAAAAATATTTCTCAAACTCATCAAATTCACTCTAAATCAACCTTACAAAAAAGACCACAAAGAAAAAAAATATACAAAAACAATTTTACAGAAAAACTTTTATTGGAAAACCTTGGTACCGCGTGAATCTAGTTCTCCGTTGCACGAAAGGCCTAATCGGGCTTGATCTTATGCACCAGGTGCGCCGTTATATTTCAGAGCTTTTGAAAAAACGTTAATTTGATAAAATAACGGTGCAGTGCGTAGGCGCTTCGGAAGAATGTACGACGATTATGAGAGGTTAAAATTGTTTTAGATACCCCCATTTTTTCCGCGGACACCTTAGAACAAACATTTGCAGTAAAAAAAGACAAAGTTGGAGATTGAACAAAACGAGAATTTTAATCGGTCCCTCATTTGATCATATTTGCAAATCTATTCACGAAGTCAGTGAATTTATTCGTCTTGCGTTGAAAGGCGCCCTTATTGCATAACGCTGTTGCAATTGCAACGTCAAATACACGCTTCAAGCCTTTCTAAAATAAACGGGTTTGATAAGATGCCAAGGTCAAGGGAATGCCAACTAAAGGCACAGTGCTCGTTGGCACTCCAGATTTGGCCTTCCAGAAAACGAATTTTAACGATTTAAAAAAATAATCCGAGTATGTTCGACATAGTTTTTTGGATTAGATTTTTTTCCGGTTTTCCGATTTTTCTGGTTTTCGTTTCAGCGTTAAAAACGATTTAAATCCAATTTGAACACAAGCTAATAGGTTTGATCTTCAATAAGATTAACTTATTCCTATAAAATAAGAACTAATTTCCTGAAACTTACACCTAAGACGTATTTCCATCATAAAATCACAGATCTGAAACAAAAACGTAAAACTATTTGGCGCTAGAGAGTATTTTTTCGCTTGAAAGGAACGCTTTCTAGCGGCTCTGTTCTTTTTCATATTTTTGATCCTCCGATTTAAGGGTCGGACTGCATGATACATATGAGTTTCAGAAAAATAGTATCTCCCGATCTAGGAAATACGCCGGGAATTCATGTGTGACATCCAGTAGTACCATTAGTTCGGCTACTAGTTCAGTAAAAATATATTTACCTGACTTATGGAGCTACAGTCTATATAATCGACAAACTCTTTCGACCCAATTGCCTTATCAATATGTTTTTTCTTCACCATTCGGTCGTGAGGTTGAATTTTTTCTTTAGCCTTCTTATCATCTAGTAAGTCGTTTTTGGTTCCGACGAGCACTATGGGAGTCGTTGCACAGTACTTTCGGACTTCAGGGAGCCATTTATGTGTTACGTTTAACAATGAATTGTGCGAGCTTTACGTCGGTTTTTAATAAAACAAATCTTACAAATTTTGAATAAACTAAATTGCTTTTCTGAGATCTACGCAAAAACTAAAATCTAGAAAACAGGAAATGAAAAAATGCCTAGAATTCATGTCATACGGTGAATATTAGACACTGGGACTCTTCAATATTCAAAAATTGTCCTTATTAATAATAAGTTATTACAACAATTTGCAGCTAGTTGGTAGTTTAACGAAAATAAAAACCCTAAATTTTTAAACTTTAATTAAAAACCACCTAAGTGCAAAACAGCATAGAAAGCAATCTGCATTTGGATAGGCAATCATTCGTAAATTTTCGTGTTCATCTGAATCAACAGTCATTGATAAGTCAACATTTGTAAGGGGCAACGCGATTCGTTGAAAAAACATTTTTGATAAAATACACTCCCTGAGATGAAATGTTGTCACCCTTTATCTTGCAGGTTTGTGATGATAATATCGAGGAAAAACGTATTCTTCAAGAAACATTAACTGCGGAATTACATAGCCTATGTTAGACATTTTTCTCAAAATCTCCACCAAAAATTTATTTTAAGGAGTCAGTCATATTGTTTTTTTTAACAACTCCTATGACCGGTCTTTAATACAATTTGTCAATAATAACTCGTCCCCGTTCGCGAAAAGACGCACCCGTCCCCGTCGTTTTCCAGCATTTTTAGGCGATAGAGAAAAAACGCGACAATATTTTTCAGTATTTTTTTTTCTATTGACAAGCTGTAGGACTTCTGCGTTAATCAACACATCAAACGTTATAATTCAGAAAAAAATTTCATTTTGATATCAAAACATAGAGAATTAAATTTCAGGTAGATTTGTCCAAACAATTTTTTTCTGAGAGGTGTTTATCAAACTAAATTTTACAAAAAAGAGGTGATTCCAGCAAAAATGCTGGATTAAAACGGGCACGAGTTAATGAGGAAACATTTATGAAAAATGTATATTGTTGGGCCATCCTGAATATGAACAGCAAAAAAGAGGAAATTCAATTGAGCTCACTTACCAATAATTCTGCTGTTCAAATTAAGGCTCACCTATCGCCGATAGGCTATCGGTATGTGTCTTTTAATTCGCGATATAAATCAGTCAAAATTATCTGATCAACGAACAAACATTTTTTACGATTTAATTATTTATAAAAAATGCAATATAACCTGTTGAAGTTTTTAAACTTTAAAATTATAAGTGACCGCAACAAGAGTGTACGTTTTGACACCTGCGTAAATAACTTTAGTTCATTACAGTGCAGGAATAAATTATGATCTGTTTGACAGCACGATATTGCAATTTGTGTACAATGATGTAGATCAAAAGTTCGGAATTTTAACTTTATTGAACTTTCTGATTTATTTGCACATTTTATGTCAAAGAGATTCGTGGAAACTAATGATGTTCGACCTGTACATCACAGATTTGAAGCAGGAAAAAGACACTTTTATAGGCTAGAGAGCATTTTACCATTACAGGCCATTCGAGGTAAAGAAATGCTCTCTAGCGGCTTTTATCGTGCCTTCTTTCATATTTGTTATTTAAAATTTATGTTGTAACGGTCGAACTATATTAGGGATATGTCAGTTTCAGAAATTTTGAGCATAAAAAATTATTAAAATATTCGGATAAACTTCCGTGCGGGAAAAACTGGAATTTTGGAAAATTCGAAAAAAAACGAAAATTTATGTGACCAGTCAAACACATCATTTTTCGACAGCAAAAACTTGCTATTTACGTAAAATGTAGATGCAAAGTTGAGAATTAACTTTACAGAACGTTCTGATTTACTTGGGTAAATTTTGCATGAATTAAATTTATGTAGAATAAATTACCTTGACCGGCAGTATCGAGTATTTCCATAAAAAACGGTTTATCCTCCACCATTATCTAAACAGGATGACAAATGATGTTTTATAATTTCCTTTGATAATATTCGGTTGCTTTTTTTGATATAATCCTGGTCCTGGAATTCATATTTTTCAAAAATTGTTGCTTTGTAATTTGTCGACCAGCGATCCGTTGCATAACTAAAACACGTACAATTTAAAGTAGTAAATTAACACCCAGGCGGAAGTGAGTGCATATATGCACACGGCTTGTTTTCAGTCGATTTAAGGAGACCGCGCAGGGCAAACGGATGTCGTTGACCGCCCTGAAATTTTCAAAAAATAAGTTTATTTTAAATTTTAAAAGCCAGCCGAAAAGTTGAAAAAATCGGTCTAAATTTCCGGTTTCTTAGATTTCGCTGAAGTTTGGCACATTAGAGTTTTCGACATCAGTGCATAATCTCTGTTTTTTTTTATCTATTTGATGGTTTTCCTCAAAGTCTTGTAGAGCCTATAGGAAGATTATAAAAACAGCTTTGTAGTCTCTTAGATCAGATCTTAGGATTTAAGAGGGCCAAATAACTCTTAACAATTGGGGAAAAAACCTTTATGCTGAGAGTTCCAACTTGAAATACACAAGAGGTGTGACTTTTGGAATTTACCGATCGTGTCGAATTAACGAGTTAGAATCTCGACGAAGGAAAATGATTAGGAACTTCAATCAACGCATGTTATACATTATGGAAATACTTGAGATAACAACGTTTCTGGCTTAAAATTGCGTTTTTGTTCATATCATGACTCAAATTTACGCTGTCTTGAAATGAACTTTTTTTGTGATTTAAAGTTCAAAAATAAGGCTTATCCGTGATTGAATCAGATTTTGTTCAAGAAAAGTTTGACTTTACAGAATATTCACTTTTTTCGCACTTTAAAATCATTCTTGGACTGGGCACTTGTCGGGTGGCGAAAACGTTTAGATATTTTCTTTTGAACAGTTTTTCGGTTAGATAAATATTTTAGGGAAACTTTATGTAGGTCAATTTGACAGAATTTAACACCTTCGTTCCCGTTTTTAATCTCCTATTGCGCTCCTTCCAGACAGTGCCATTTAGTACGTTTGTTTGCAACTTAAGGGTTAGGCCGTCTCTAGTTATTCCAATAACTTATTGGAAACAAGTCCATAAAAACAAAACTATGGGCTAGATTTTATATACATGTTTTATACATATGTTGGAATTATTAGACACGGCCAACTTTGCGTGTAATAAGAGGTATTGAAGTATCACCGGTTGAGTTTCATGAAAACCGGCCGAGTTCAAATAAAAAGGGGAAAATTGGTCTTTATATCATCTTAAAATATGCCGACACGGTGCATCGCGGTAGAAACGCTCGGCCGATTTTCATCAAACTCAACCGGTAAAACCGGTAACGGGATGTCAATTTCAGGTTTGTCGAATATTAATCTTAAAAAAATAATAACCGTGATGAGCATATCAATAAAGTGCAAAAACCCGATCGGGGGTAACTCTAATTGATTACGAATTATGAAACTGGGGAAGCGCAGAAGTCAAGACAAACTAATTTATTTTTTAATAAGAAATTTAGAAATTTAAAAACGGCAATTTAATAGCACGTGGTGAAAACTATGACCATGGTCGACCAAATAGCACAATGGTCGACCAACTATGGCCATGAGTGACCAACTATGACCATGGTCGACCAACTATGACCATGGTAAACCAACTTCCCCTTACTTACAAAAATTCGCCCCTTTCTGCCCAGATTTTACCCACTGTCTATTCAACGCTGTCTGACTAATTTTAGAAAGCTAAATAGTTCAATCGATTTAAAAATCGGACATAAAGTCTTTTGGTTGTCAAAATTGTAAAGTCAGGATTCTTGACTCAAGAAGCAAAACAATGATATTCTAATGCACATAATTTCATTCTTGCTCATTGTCGAAGCAAACAGGATATAAGCATGTAGTGACATGTTGCATGAAAACAAATAGATGTCTTTAAAGATTTGCTAAAAAATGTTTATGCTTCGATTTTTGTTTTCTCGTCAATTTTTGTCTGTGATTTTTTTTCTAATGGCGTAAAATTTCAAAATAAAATATTTTTTGCGACATTTGATAAATACAGGGGGATTTTAGGCGACGAGTGGTCGAACAATTTGAATCTTGTACCACGTCATCACCAACGTAAATGTTATAAATTAAAATTGGTGCGTGTTAAGTATAAACTGATGCAAAGAAAAAGACGAGTACAGGGGTCGTAAAATAAGAGTCGATCCAGGTTGCTATATCGAAATAAGAGTCGATTTTTCAAAGTCCGAAAGGACCCTTATTTGGCAACCGACTGTACTTCCGTATAGTACTTCCGTATACGTGTATGTAGTAATCAGCGTGCACATGGATTTCCCATACTTTCCTGTTTTCTAGAAGGAGAGAATATTGTTTTCTGCACGAAAAAAACAAAGAAATCGGAATATTTATTTCCCACCTAATTATCCGCGTAATAAAAAAAAGAAGAAATTGTTATTTGTTTTTTTTTTGTTGGTCAGTCGAAAAATGTGTTGGCGCCCAACGCCCTTACGCCCCTACGCCCAACGCATATTAACAACCCTGGGTAGAACTGCATCGTATAATTATGCAAACTTCATACAAGGGGTCGCGATCAAATTTGGACGTAATATTCTCGACAAAAATATTCTCATTTCCCCCACCACATTTAGTGTGAGGAGGCTAGCTCAATTTGAAAAAAAAAAATGCCAAGCGAGAGGCGGGCGATGATTGGCTAAGCGGTTAGATGAGAGTCGGCGCTGATTGGCTGGTTGCAACTGGATAGCTTCTCTTGACACACAATTCAAATAGAATCACAAATTGTGTCACTTTTTTTATTGAGAATATTAGGTCCAAATTTGATCGCGACCCCCTTGTACTACCAATAAGCTATTTGTTTAGTCTGCAAAAAAATGAAATCTCTTCATCTAGAAAATGAGACAGAAATAGCAGCGGGAATTCATGTGGACAGTTTTGTCTATTTCAAGGCTGAGCAGAACTAACGAAACATGAAAAAGGCTTTACTTTGTGACGAAATACCATATACAAAAATTATATTGTACGGTAAAAATGAATTATATTTAATAAAGATAGTAACATCAATATCATGCGTATAATAAAACGGTTATATTATACTTCAAAGTTTGAAGTTCAAACCAGGGCTCGGCAAAGCCAGGCATTTTCATTGGCTTGGCTTGGCTTGGCTTTTTCCCCTTTTGAAAAATTTTGGCTTGGCTTTGGCTTTTTTCCCCTCTCGAAAAATTTTGGCTTGGCTTGGCTTGGCTTTTTGAATTCTCAAAAAAAAAAAATTGGCTTGGCTTGGCTTGGCTTTTTTTGACCCTCCGAAAAAAATTGGCTTGGNATTATACTAATATGAAATTATTATGTAACTTATATAATTACAATTGAGTAAAAGTATAAAACTACAGTATTATACCGACCGTTTCATTTTACAAGATAGTAAACTATAAACCAAGTATTTCATACTAATTGAAAACCGTATTATTTCAACCGTTTTAATACATGTATAATTTACTGTTTGAAGTTTAAACTTCACACGAGAATAACCCGTCACTGAATAGATACACTTTTGACACGGCTCCGACTGAAGTCCTCTCTAATAACTCCAGTCAGTAAGTCTGTCTTACTCGGCGCAGGACTAAGTAAAGTCTCATTAAAGATACTTTTGATGTTACAAAATAGCCCTTCGTAATAGAATTGCCCGTATTAGGATAATTCTTGAACGTTTTGGATAAAAATGTCCTAATTTTTGACTTTTTTGTAATCAAAAGGCCACATTTTTCAAAATTTCGATTGCTCATCCCGTTTTTTTTAAATTCTCAAAGCCTTGCTTTCATGAAAAATTGCGTTTATAAATTATAGTCTATAAGACTCATTTTGTGATGATTTTTATTATGATGATTTATATGACAATTTAGAGTCTGGTAAAACAACCAGTTTGTGCTTGTTAGAAGTATCGGACATTGTTAATGGAAGTTTTTTTAGTTTCAAACTGTAATTTTTTTTATTAATTTCCTGACATCGTATAAATCAAATGTACCTTTTTATCTATCCGGACACGTTTATAATTAACGTGATTTTGGCTGCCGCCCAAATTAAAAGGTCATGCTGAATTACTACAACTCTCTCAGTAACTTTGAGGATTTTTGAACGAATGGGGATCACTCTTTTTTGTGAGATTTTGGTCAAAAAGAACTAACGCGCACAAAATCCCAACCAACGCGGGAGCGTTGGGCGTTAGGAAAAATACAAGCGTTGGCCAGCGCTCAATTTTTTTCCAACGCTTAACGCAATTTTATACTGTATGTATGCTGTGTAAAAGCAAGATGCCCATTCGACATGTTCTCTTTCTTGGTTAAAATATTTTTCCACTTATCGGCTAAGCATCAGTGTTGGAACTGTTAGGCGTTGGGGTGCGTTGGCTAACGACCAACGCCCAACCAACGCGTTGAGAACGTTGGTTAAATTTCATTCCCAACGTGTTGTTAGCGTTGGAAAAAATTCAAGCGTTGGCCAACGCTCGCGTCAGGCGTTGGAAAGAATCCGAACGTTGGCAAACGATAGCTAAAATCTAATCCGTCATCATTCTGGTGAGAATTAAATGTAGACATTTTTGAGCCCATTTGCCAAATTACTTTCAAAAGTTTCATTTTTTTTTCTCAAATGGTTGGATTTATAAACGTCATTTTTCGAAAATAAATCTCTACGGAAACAAAGCGGAAACAAAATCTCATTTTCACCGCTAGAACTTCCAGCCTGGAAGTCTGAAATTTATCAAATGATTTTCATATTTATATTGGCTAATTAACCGCATATAAGGGCTTGAATTTATTTGTTAAAAAAACCGAAAATTGACCAAGACAAATTCGATATCGTATATACAGTCCTCGTCCCCGAAACGTCCAAAACTTTTGTCCGAAAATGTCCAAAAAATGGACGTTTCGGGGACGGACGTTTCGGGTACAGTGACTAAATTAAAAAAACCTTGACGCTTCGGGGACGAGGACTGTAATAAATAAAAAAATCAGTTTTTATGACTCTAAGGGGGAAGTGCGCGCACATTTCTTTACTCGTCCATATAAAGTACTAAGACCCCTGGTGGGAGAATGACATTTTTCTCCAAAATCCATACGGATTACCATAATTTTGAATGTGATAAGTCACCACAAAAAAGCGATTGCGGCTTATTTTACTCGGCCCACGATAGTTAACTATATTTACAATCTAAGGACTTAACTTAATGAGAAAACGGAAATAAAAATAAAATGGTTACCTGAGAATCATGCAGGTTTTCCCAACATATCCATCGCCAATTAAAACAACGCGAAATGTATTTTTTTCAGTTTTCTTCTGTTTGGGTTTTTTCGGTTTCGATTTTTTCTCTGGGTAAGATGTTTCCTTAAACACAACTCTCTTGCCGTTTGTTGTCATTAGGTAGTATGTGACGCATGTAATTACATATATAGTTTTCTTCAAATCAAAAAAGTGAAGTGTTCTGTGAGCTTTGTCTGGCACACTTGATCATTTTCATCATTAAAAATAATAGCCAATAAGATGAAGTATACAATTTATGACTCAAGCCCGACAATAAACGTGAAAAAACGTCTCACGCTGGAAATTGAACCAGATAATGATAANAAAAACGACGATTTAAGCACATTTGAAAAAAATCAGGAAATTTCCATATGATTCGTACACAGGAGTTCTGAAGAGTATTGATATACTTTTGATACTTTATTATGCTTAAGATGGTCATTTTACGACCCTATTGGGCGTTTTCAAGTTAAAAAACGACGATTAAAGTTTATTTGAAAAAAAAAATCAGGATATTGCCATACGATTCGTATATATCAGTTCTGGAGATTGTTGGTATAATTTCATTACTTTAATATGCTTTAGATGGTCATTTTACAACCCTATTAGGCGTTTTGAAGTTAAAAAATGATGATTTAAGCACATTTGAAAAAAATCAGGAGAATTCCATACGATTCCTATATTTCTTTTTTCGAGCTGAACAAAACTGTATTAACAGTTTTTTTTCGAAAAATTGACTTGTCCAATTCTTATTTTTTCTTCTCTAACTTGGCTTGAGTTTATTTGTTTTTGAAGAAAAATGAGTTTTTCTAACTCTAAGGGGGAAGTGCGCGCATATTTGGACACAACCCTTTACTTTTTTTCGGAAAATAAACTCGCCCATATATCATATATCATTAAGGTAGTAAGACCCCTGGTGAAAAAAATGTCATTTTTCTCCAAAATCCGTACGGATTATCATAATTTCGAGTGTGATAAATTACCGCAAAAAAAAAACGGTTACGACTTATTTTACCGTCTCGGCCCATGAGAGTTAACTATATTTACAATCTAAGGACTCAACTTAATGAGAAAACGGTAATAAAAATATAACGGTTACCTGAGAATCATGCAGGTTTTCCCAACATATCCATCGCCAATTAAAACAACGCGAAATGTATTTTTTTCAGTTTTCTTCTGTTTGGGTTTTTTCGGTTTCGATTTTTTCTCTGGGTAAGATGTTTCCTTAAAAACAACTCTCTTGCCGTTTGTTGTCATTAGGTAGTATGTGACGCATGTAATTACATATATAGTTTTCTTCAAATCAAAAAAATCAAAAAAAGTGAAGTGTTCTGTGAGCTTTGTCTGGCACACTTGATCACTTTCATCATTAAAAATAATAGCCAATAAGATGAAGTATACAATTTATGACTCAAGCCCGACAATAAACGTGAAAAAACGTCTCACGCTGGAAATTGAACCAGATAATGATAAGAGGTCAGACTCTTGATAAATTTACGACGCTGATAAATTAAAAAGTTATGACGCCGAGGATAGAGGAAGATAAGGTAACGTACAGTTCCGCTAAACAAACACATCCGGCAGCGTTAAAATGATAACCCAAAAACAGAATTATATACAGTTGTGGGTGGGAAAACGTGTCATTTTTACTATGGGAAAAACAGTTTATCTTAAACTTTTTGCACCAAAACGTATCGCGATGTCCAATTATTTTACCAAACGTCCTGCCCATGTATCTTGACACTATTTGAGCAAAACACGGTCGAAGCCAATCTTTTACGGTAACGCACTACAGTCCTTAACCATTTATCGGACGTTTTCGGTTCTCGAAAATAGCGTCCGATAAATAAGCATCGTCACAAAAGAGGTCATTTTTTTATTAGAATGACCCCATTTTGGCCAAAAAAGCTTCCGATAAATGAGTAAGCGTCCGATAAATGAGCGTCCGATAAATGGTGAAGGACTGTATTTCGAAGAAAACGTTTTTTTGGGGAAATTTCCCAAAAAACATTGTCCCCAGGAAACGTTGTCCCCTATAAACCCCGTCCCCTCAAAAACTTTTTCTTCAATATACATTTTATTAGAGAAACTTTTTGAGATTAGTGTAATACAGGGTGAAGTAATATGGATGCTAAGCCGTTTTTGGTGACTCTTATTCGCTCAGCGCACTCGCGAACCAAAAACGGCTTAGCATATATATTACCTCACCCTGTAGGAGCGAATAAAGAGCAGCTATTTTGAAACACTCCTTTGAATTTTCTCCAAAAATTTTTATGCGAAAAGTCTTTTTCGAATTTTTCCGGAAAAAGTTTTTTTTTGTATTTTCCACGAAAGATTTTTTTGGATTTTCCCCGAAAAACTTTTTTTTTAGTATTTTTTCAAAAAAAAGTTTTTTTAATTTTCCCCCAAAGACTTTTTCTGCAAAAAGTAATCTCTGTTTCGAGGCGACAATCAGATTTTTTTCTTTTTGATATTAGATTGACTTGAAATCGCCACGTTTTTAATGATAATCCCGCTTTTTCGCTTTGCTTACCCGTTAAAAATGGAAAACCAAAAGTGTGGCGATTTCAAGAACTACATGTACCATATTTGCGATACTAGGCGTGGACATCGCGATGCATCAAAAAACTTTTTTTGGGAGTATTCATTTGTTTCCTTAACCTTCAAACACATATGACGGAGGTTTCTCCGTCCGAGCATAAAAAATACATTTTTTACGGTGTTTCATTCTATTAAATGTAACGGCAGTGAAAACTAACATAGATTAATCGATTACAAAGTCGGAAAATAGATAAAAACAAGAAAATTGTTTCCGTAAAGATTATTAATTAGTCATTTATTGGAGCTAGGAAATCTCAAAATAGAGGTTATTTGCAATTAATAGTTTTCAGGCACACTTTTTTTCTGTCATATTTTTTCCAAAACTTTTAAGTATTTAACGGCCCAGTAGCTTGTGAAAAATGAACCCCGTACGTCATCCGGTTAACCATTTGTGAATTTGTGGTTTTGTGGTCAAATCGACCAAAAAGTGTCCAAGGCTGGTCGGAGAGCTTTCGAGAGTATGCTCATTCAATTCAGGACCATCGAATTGCTCATGGAGAAACCTCCGTCCAATGTGTTCAGGGAACTGTTTTAAATATGTGTTTTAAATATGTGTTTTAAATATGTGTTCAAAGGTTAAGGCAAGGAGTGGTGTATTTCAATGAGTGAGTTGGTGTATAGCAAAATTATACGGGAGTTTTGATTTATTTTATTTCAGCACTGTTCATTATACTTAAAGTCTGGCGTGAATATTAACGCGACACAGTACCAGGTAGTCAAGCATCCTCAAATGGATCCCCACACAAACATTTTGAATCAATTTTTTCCAGTAAATCAAGGCTAGTTAATTAGTTACTTTCAGTGAAGCGAATATTTATTCAGTGTTTGTGATTTTGTAAAACAAGTCTGATTCAACTTGATTTGCAAGAAAAAAATGATTCAAAACAAACACTTTAAGGATACTGGGTTGATTTTTAATTGCCGTTCAAGGGATGTCGAGCCATATAGACTTCATTACTTAATCAAAGCTGCAGGTTTATTCAGACGAAGCCAATTTTTTGTTATAGAGATTTGAAAATGTGAAATTGGTTGATAACGGAAAAACACGGAGATTTTTATTGTTGAGTTTTCTGCTTCAATTATATACCACCTGACTTAGTCAGGCTGACTAGTCAGGCTGACTAGTTATCTTACCAAGCTCAGGTTATCTTACCACTTTTTGGACAAAAGCGTATCGAATTTTTTAACACAACGAGTGGGAATTATTACCAGATAACTGTAGGCTATAGTTAAAAGTCATTTTCTGTTTTTTTTTATTTATTTTCTTTCGTCCTTTTTGTGGTGTTTTTTTCTCAATGTAAGGGTTGCGAAATTTTGACGGTTAGGTTTTTGCGTAATTGCCGGTTTTCCTGAATGTGAAAAAAAAACTTTTGCACAAAAAACTCAAGACACCTAATTTTAGATTTTTTTTTATTGAAGTTTATAATAATTTTTGCAGTTAAAGATGGTTGATTGCCTTCCGATTACAATGGGACTCATACTGTATGAGTCATAATAACGCGCTTCACGCTTTTTTTAGTTTTTAAACCCAGAAAAATATAATATTTGAGAAGGCGAGAAACGCGTCATTTTAGTCCATACTGCAATGTTGTTGTTCAGTCATTGAACTTCAATCATAAAACTTAAATGTACCAATATTTAAATTTGTATACAAAAACTTTCATACGGTGCCGGAACTTTGACTGATTATGTAGTTTTCCAGTGCTTATTGATTTTTATTTATTGCTTTGTGTTGCTCTGAAAAAAAGCTGCGAAAATGCAAAAAAATGTCTAAAATACAAAAAAAAACATTGGTTGTAGTTCCATATTTTAATGTTATATTAACGTTGAGTTAGTTAAGTTAATTGTTAGATCTTATTAAGCTGAAAATTACAGACGGAATTCAGGGTTTTTTTTTCGCATCGCATCCTGTGTAGCCTTGCTTTGCGGGCTCATTCTGTAATCCAAAATGGTCATTGCATCCTATATAGACCCGCTTCGCGGGCCCGTTCGATAATCAAAAATGTTCATCACATCCGAGAAATCGAGTTATTCACTTAACTCAGTATGTTATAACACTTTTCCCTTTTAAGAGTAAAATCACAGTATTCAGGTAAAACATTGTTTCTACGGAACTATTATTATAAGGGGAAAGAACTCAAAAAATGTCCAATCAATTGATTCAATTAACTCAATTTGTATAAATTTTAAGATAAACGCCCTACACACTTCTTTTTAAATAAAGTTGAACTCATCCTTCTACTCCACTTGGACCAAATGAACGCTATGAGGGTATGGGTTAAGTCGGTTTATTCCACTTGAGAAATCTTTTTAATCGATATTTTCGTTGATGTTTTCCAATACCAGGTTTTTCAACACGATCCCGAAAGATTTTTGTGAGTTTTTCGTGGGTTACATTATTTGATAATAGCCATTTTGCTATTTGCATTGTTATAGTCGGCGGTGACCTTTCTTTACTGTGTCGGATCCGAAAATGCGCTTCCCGGTTGTTAGCCAGACGATTTTGACCAATCAGGTCCCGGCGAACGCGGCTTGCTAGGCATATGGTCGTTAATAAAATAAAGAAAAACTTCATTCTTACTATCCGATGGTATTTCTACCTTGTGAGAAATTGAAACTACCGCAGATTCTTTTTATACCTGTGAAAAACTATAACTACAGGCGTGTAAGCGATGCGGAACATCGTAAATTCTTCTCAACCAAAAGTAAAGAAAAAAAAACAATAGGGGGCGCACTAACAATACAACATAAACCACCGGTAGAATAAAAAAAACAGTTTTTTTACACCGCTTGCGCACTAAACTTACAAGTTCATTAAAAAAAATCAAAGATAACTGCACAGTGCGTAGACGTAAAGTAACGAAATTTTTCGACAGGTTTCGGTTTCAAAATAGCTATACATACGGCACAAGTAATACATTAATTATGGATCCCATTATGGATATAGCCTATAGGTCTTGCATACTGTATATAATAGACGAAAATTATGAAATTCTCGATTTTTTTTGTAAAATAAATGACTGAAAGATAAGAGCGCAAGAGTCTAGAGCATACTAGTCAGCGTCTCATAATTTCCTGACGTTATATTTCGTATTTTCGAGGCGAAAAGGGAGATTACAAGCCACGCGGTGAGTCATTTGCGTGGCTAAAGGACGCTAGCCAATAGTAGGAGGGCGCTAGCCATTAGTAGGAGGCGCCTATAAAAATCGTGAGCCAATAGGCCTTGCTTGTAATTCAGTTACAGACCCTCCGCGCCTACGCGCCTACTTAATACAGTTTTTGCTCCTAAAAACACATTCGTGATCCGACCACTGCCATGCCAGTTTTGAGGTCAGCACCGCCTATTTTCCCGCTTTTAGGGTTGAGGTTAAGTTTAGGGTTAGGTTAGGCTTGTCTAAATGGGTAAAAGTTTATGTTAATGAGAAAACGTTTTGGCCAAATAGGTAAATTAGTCAAAATGGGTGAAGTTGGACAAGTGGAAAACGTTTGGCCAAATGGGTAAATTGCGCGAAGACCCTAGTCAGTTACTGTCCAAGAGATGTACACCCGTGTATAACAATTTATACTGGAATTATGATTTACTTTATTTTAGCACTATACATGATACCCGCGTAAATCTGTATATTGACTCGACATAGTACCAAAGAGTTCAAGCATCCTCAAATTGTTTCCCACACAAACATTTTGAATCAAGTTTTTCCAGTAAATCAAAACATCAAATTAGGCTAGTTAATTATTGAAGCAAATATTTCTTTCAGTGTTTGTGATTTTGTAAAAAGTCTGATTCAAGTTGATTTGGTAGAAAAAAAATGATTCAAAGCAAACAATTTTAGGATGCTTGATTGTTTTTTTAACTACCGTTCAAGGCATGTCGATTCATATAGACTTTGTTACTTAATCAAGTCCACAGGTTTATTCAGACGAGATCAGTTTTGGTTATAGAGATTTTAAATTGTGAGTTTGGTTGATGACAGAAAAACAAACAACGGAAAGAAAGTAGGGGCACAAATTGAAAATGGACAAAGACGAAAACGGGTACATTTTTCTCCGTTTTCAGGTTTCTCTGTTTTGGACTTTTGAAGTCACGGTAAACGGAGAAACCCGAAAATGGAGAAATCTGATAACGGAGAAATCTGAAAACGGAGAAAACTTAAAACGGAGATAATCGGAAACGTTTCTCCGTTTTCAGGTTGTTCCATTTTCAGAGTACAGTCCTTGGTTCCATAAGGGGCGCTTCCATATTATAACGGCCGTTCATCCCATAACCGCCGCGTTTCCCTCCAAAAACGGCCGTTTATTCCATAACGGCCGCTTTTTCGAGAACCGAAAACAGTCGTTATGGAATTAATGACTGTACTCCATTTTCCTAAACTCCATCCTAAACTGAGAATATCCGGTATTTTCGTCCGATTATCACAATCTTTTAAAATCAAATTGGATAAACTAGATAAATGTAAAATTGGTTACGGGCTCCTGCACATTGGAGAATCTAGGCATTTAAGGTTACACTTAAATACTTGATATTTTATGAATAATCCTGTGCTCATACTGTGCGTACATGTTTAACCATAGAACTTAGAATATCATATTTAATTTAGCTTGGGTAGTATTTTTATGATTTATCAATACATTCTGTAAGTTTGGGTCTTTTATTGGAATTTTTAATTACAGTCCTCGTCCCCGAAACGTCCCAGTTTTTTTTACATTTTGGGACCTTTCGGGGACGAGTATAACAGACTGTAGATCTTTATGTTACGGAAAATATTAAACAAAACCGCCAAAAAGCTGCCCGTCAGATAAATACGGCGGGAAATAATGCCATAGCACTTTTTGATTAAGGTGCTCATCTCCATATTGAATTCTCAAAAAATTATACGACGGCATTTTACCGGTTCTATTAATTTCCAAGAATAAGAAAAGGCAACTTTTCAACGTTGCCATATAATAGTGTGCCCATATTTGGTAAAAGCATAGTCCTCGGTCCTAAAACGGCAAAGCTTCAAAAGTTTCGTTTGTTTTAATCACCCCAAGTTTCAAAGGCCGGAAAGTTATTAGCTTTAGTAAAGCCCTACTAGCTTATCGCTTAATCTGGATTACTCAAAGTTCCGCTGTATGTTCTTTATAAACAGTTAAAGCCATTTTATGATTTATGGTAGTAATATGGTATGGATTAAGACCACTATACCACCACTATACCACCTAAGTTAACACTAACTAAGTTAACACCAAGTAACTTAAAACTGAGTAAGTTAACACTAAGTAACTAAGTAAGTTAACAATCTTCAAGTAAGTTAACAAAAACGTTTTTCTTGATTTTGGAAAAACCGTCTAAATTCAAGTAAGTTAATAGTTTTTACGTTTATCAGCACTTCCGCCTACGCACTATTCAACTAAGTTCACAACCTTAAAGTACGTTAACACTTTTTTTCATTTTAATTTTGTTAACAAATTTAGGTAGGTTGTTATTTTATGATACAAAAACCAGCATCACGAACCTGCAAAGATTTTTAAAACCTTTTTTGTGGCTATTTTGGCCTAAAATTTTTGAGTATGTGGACCGTGAGTTAAGCATTTGTGTCTGTGTGTGTTTTTTTTTCTATTTAGGTCACAAAAAGTATTTCAATATGGGGGGAAATTGATTGTCCGTCTCGGCGACAAATGCCATACAAAGTCGTCTTAATTGATAATCTACACGAAAACAGAAAGGAACTGAGTGTCTACTCCTTTAAAGTTCGATAGGGTTTTATTCGAGTGTTTTCAACAATAGCTAACAATTTAACACACCGGCACAGTATACATGGTATCGTATCGTATAGGTTATAATATGGCATGAGTGTACATAATATGTACTACATATGGTATGAGTGTAACTAGTTCTGTGCACAAAGATGTGCTAAGCGGAATTTACAGTGTGCAGTACACATTACATAACTTTAAACTGTGTACCAGTGTACTGTACAGATCAACAATTATTCATTTACGAATACTTTTTCCCAGAAATGGCTCAGCCGCTTCTGACTATAAAAGCGTTGAAATTGCGGAAAGCATATTAGTACATGATATTACGCAACAAGTTAAGACGTCTGCATTTTATATAATTTAACTAAAATAACGAACTTGGTTTAACTAAAGCAACGAAGGATATTNAGAAAGGAACTGTGTGTCTACTCCTTTAAAGTTCGATAGGGTTTTATTCGAGTGTTTTCAACAATAGCTAACAATTGTACACACCGGCACAGTATACAAAATGTATCGTACCGTATAGGTTATAACATGGCATGAGTGTACATATTATGTACTACATATGGTATGAGTGTAAATAGTTCTGTGCACAAAGATGTGCTAAGCGGAATTTACAGTGTGCAGTACACATTACATAACTTTAAACTGTGTACCAGTGTACTGTACAGATCAACAATTATTCATTTACGAATACTTTTTCCCAGAAATGGCTCAGCCGCTTCTGACTATAAAAGCGTTGAAATTGCGGAAGGCATATTAGTACATGATATTACGCAACAAATTAAGACGTCTGCATTTTATATAATTTAACTAAAATAACGAACTTGGTTTAACTAAAGCAACGAAGGATATTACGAAAGAAAATAATCGAAATTTATTTTCCAGAACTGAAATTGGGTATAAGTTTAATTTGATGGTCTATTTCTCAGTATTATGACTCTCAATCTGATGGTTCTATGACATTACCCTGTAAACAATATGTCATTTTGTGTTGATATATCATTTAATTTGTTACAAAATAATGTAAGAACCGTATAATTTGTCTTTGAGTATAAACTGTCAGTAAAAAAGTAGTTACACTCCTCCTATTAGGACTTACAGTAATATGTATAGGACTTGGTCCCGGACAGTTAAGATCTTTTTTCGCTGAGCATACTGTATTTAATTATTGTGGGCCTATAGGGCCCATTCATTTGAAAATTGTTTTGTCCATCTTGTAGAGTTCAAAAAGGGAGTAGAAAAGTGTGTGAATAAAATTTGTCTATCTAGAAAATCCGAAAAAATTCCGGTAGTTCAAACAAAGTAGGTCTAACCTAAAACAAGATGGGCTAAAATTTATATGAATTCAGGATAAAAGATCACATGCTTAATGTCGATCAATGGGATGCACACTGATTATGAGTTTGGTCGTAAAATTGAGCGAAAATCAAAAATCAATATGCAATGATATAACAGGTGAACTAAATCGACAACCAAATGAAAGACAAAAACAGATTTAAGGATATGCAGATAGCATTGTTTATAAACTTTACTTCACGGGAAAACCCTATAACAATTTTCTGTACTATAAATTTCGCTAATTATTTTTGTTTCTAAAGTACAAAGGTGTGAAGAATCACATGACAAAATTTTCGAGACCATAACTATT
>SCLG01000091.1:632393-644029 GCA_004367875.1 Oikopleura albicans | reverse complement strand
AATAAAAATATTCCAAAAACCTAATTTTTTGGTTTTCAAGTTTTATTCGTAAACAAATCTATCTCCATATCCTTAAACAGTTCTTTAGGTTTCATCATTCAAGCTTCAAATATTGAATTTGTTAGACTTCAAAAAAAGTTTCTGGTGAGCAGGTCCGTCTTCTAGAAGTTTCCGTACCAAGACACTGACTCATTTCCGCTTGATTTGACGGCAATGATAGAACAGCTACTTCGACTACGTAACGAGTATGACGCGGTCTGATACCAAACTTGAGTTTGTTTAAAACAAGACTAAGCTTAAAGTCAGAAATAGAAAACAAATGTTTGGAAAACATACAGTATGTAAGACCTATAGCCAAACTGTGATAAAGAATTAATGTAGTACTTGTGCCGAATCTCTCGAAAAAAAAACAAGGAAATATCAGTCTCGCGTCTAAAGTGTAGTACTTTTTGTTATAAAAGTAAAGATTATATTCAAAAATAGGTATATAAAAGTGCCTTATACCTTTAATAGCACTATTAAAATTTATTTAATAACAAGTTTTCTAGATATTTAATATTTTGTTTATTTCTATTCAAAAATTTACGTTTTTTATCGTTAATTTTAATTGACATGTTTTTTATCAATTAAAACAAAACTATTCACTTTTTGGGCATTTTAATAATTTTGAATTTTTTTAAAATTATAATGACCATAGATATAATTACGCATTTTCCAATTGAGAAACTGCGGAAGCTTAGCTAGTCAGAAGGTAAACTTTTTATTTCTCCAGAACTGGACGCGCAGGGAGACGCGTACTAAACTTGCGAGAGAACATTTTAAAGCCCAGGGTATCGGTCTAACATACTGTAACATACTGTAACATATAATTCTTCTATATTGAACAAACATCTGTTTGTTTACTCTAGGAATTACTTTACAGAGCGTTCGCCATGAATTTTCGCTGTGATAAGCACGTATTGTGTACCTTAATTCTAGATGATTATCTCCCGACTTTCTCACTATATTTGTTTATATAGTCCGAAGTGAGAAAGTCGGGAAACAACCATCTAGAAATAAGTTAAAAAACGTGCTTAGCACAGCGAATTTTTATGGCGAACGCTCTCTAGCCATTTTAAGCTAAAATAAGCCCCTAATTCTTCAAATTGGCCAAAGGGTTTTTTTAGGCAAACGAATGAAAACAGTATGGCACTGTCGGAATCGCAGGAGTTAAAAATTCTAGAAATTCTGCGTTCTTCAAATTTGTTATTCTTATTTGTAACTTACCACAGTCTTTAAAGAAAACTCAGGTCAGTCACACCTTGTTTTTAAGAAGTCATGCACTATTAGTGATAGTCTATTACCAAAAAATTGAAACGAATGTCAATGGAAGGTAAAGGCCATAATCAAATTTGAAACCAGTAATTAGGCTAGCCTTACTATTTAAACCTTTCTGTATAACGAGTTTCACTGATCAGTCACTACCGTTTTCAAGTGATAACCAAAAAACGATTGATTGCGATTCCGAATGCAAAGCCTTTGAAATCCGACGTAAAATACTAAGAGAATCTCATTATCAACTTTTATCATTTAATAAAAACAATTTGGTTTGCTTTATGTGTTTGTAGCTTATTATGATGGAAATTTTCAATTCTATATCAAACCGTGTAAAATACTTTATAAGAGCTTTATAAGTTATATTTTAATAATATAGCTTAACCAGCGTCTGTTATAAGTTTCGGGTGTTTTTTTATTGTTGAGATAAGGATACTTCATTTTACACTGGGAGATTATTCTGAACTTATACATCTAGGGTATAGTTTGACATGTAGAGCACGAATTTCAAATTAAAATTATGAAAAATGCCAGAACTTTAGCTACTATATATCATTTTAGACTTGACAAGACATTTTACGGTCATAAAACATGACTCATAACGGTTCCCGAGAGTCTAGGTCCTAGACTAGCACTTTGCTGACATTTATTTTGCGTTTTTTAGTATTTTTTCAATATGCACAAAAAATCGAATCATTATATCTAGAAAATACCGAAGAAACGATGCCGGGAACTGTGATTAGTACTGAACCTGATTAGTACAGAACCTTTGCCATTCCCGCCGTTTTGTATTGTTTGAAAACGCGGCCGGAAAGGACGTTGGGGCTTTACGTGTAATAATGCGTACATGCACGTGTTTTGCTAAGAATAAATAGACTCATAAAGGAAATTTGAATATGAAATGATGCCTAACTTTGCATCGCTATTTTTTTTTATTACTTTTAAAACAGTTACAGAAGAGTACGGTATTTTTTGTTTAAATCTATCACCAGTCTGTATTTATTTAAAAAAAATGAAGTTGACAGTAGAGACGAAATAATAAATTGTACGTTTGTGTGCTAATAGTAGTTTAGAAAAAATGCGTTTAACAATGTGTTGATCATAATAAGTTGATCTATAGGAACCAAAGGATACAATCTATGTACCTTATAAGGACTGTGGTAGATAAATGGTTCTAATAAAGAATATGCTTCAATAGTTATTATATTTTATCACACAAAAAAACATAAGTAAACAAGAACTCTTAAGGAAACAAAAATAAGCGATTACCAAACAAAACCCTTTTTTGACGTTCAAATCAAGTTATTTCGTGATCGTGTCAATTTGGGGGCAAACAGATTACACAACTACAATCCACTTTTTAATTTTGCATCAAATGGCTAAATTACTTTTTTTTAATTTTTCATGATTATCGCTGTTATGTCATTATGTTTTTCTGTACTGAATAAAAAGTTGCAAATAACTTTTGAAGAATAAACTTTGATGAAAATATGTTTTATCATTTATATTACTTAAATGTAAGAATAAGCGTAAAAATTTTGATGGTGACCATACCAACTCAATTCGGAGTTATTTGAAAAATGAATCGTGTTTTTTTCAGAATTCGACAATGCTCCGAATTCAGTTGGTGTCACTACCGTTCGCGACATCTTAAAGTCGTGGGCAATAGTGTGGAAATAGAACGTTTAAAGCGGAAAATTTCTTGGTTTCAAAAAAGACAGAAAATCAACGTTGTTTTTCTTATTAAAACACGGCTAAAAAACGAAGCACATAAAGGGATTCCATTTTTTTGAAAACACAATTTTTGATTTTTTTTCACCGTTGATATCAGGGAAACCGAAAGAAATTGAATTATATGTTCTTATCGACCGATGATTGTTTGACTAGTACAACTCAAAATGAATGAACTTTTTTTTTATTTTCTGGGTATATTTATTTGAGTTAAACAAGAGTAGCTAACGAGATATTCTTAGAACGGACTTTCACTCAGTCCGTAGATTTCAGAGGAGTAGCAAAATCATTATTAAAAACGTATAAGTGACAAAAATGACAGACCATTCTCCCATTAGGGACGCTTTTGATGGCCCATACTGAGGTGACTTCCCCCAAAGTGGTCATTGTCGGAATATTTCGCAAAAAATGTCCCGAATCAGGTAAATCGTCATTAAAGGGAGTAAGGACTGTATTGTTTTGTTTTCGACTTATAATCGGGTTACCCGCGGAGAAAAATTGAGGTGTTTGTGAAAATGGTCAATGAAAAATAACCCCGCACTAAAAATGTATTGGGTCCTGAAATTCTTTTCGAGTATTTTTTTTTTCAAGAAAAGAGGATTGGCGGATGTACAGTAGATTCAGGTAAACTTTTAGATAAAAGTCAAAACACGGTGCGGGGTTGATTGGGAATTTCAGAAAGACCCTATCACTATTACCATATAAAAAACTCCGTTTTAAAGAATCGTTCTAATGCATCCAGTGCTAACTTAATTTCACAAATCTTCCCGTTTTCACGTTTTTAGGGTTTTCGATTTTGCTATTTCTCTGAATCCTACGAATACGTGCAATTTGCAATGGGACAACCATCGGTCGATAAGTGTCATTTAAAGTACAGTCAGGTGTCTCTAGATGTGCGCTCTCTCGATGTGCGCTTTTTTTTATGAAAATGAGTTATTTGACCAACCCCTAGAGAAAAGTTGTCAGATGTTCGGGCGAGCCATGTCTCTCTAGATGTGCATATTTATCTAGTTTATGTTTTTGGAAGTCGAAAATGCACATCTAGAGACCCCCGACTGTAGCAGGAGCGGTATAAATGCCTCCTGGCATGTTATAAGTATTCAAAATACACCTTGATCTTTTTTGCATATTGCACCAATTTGTGAAAGTCACAAATTAACTTTACGTTACTGGCGACTTGGGAAAATTGTAGGTAATTTGTCTGCGGGTGGATTGTACGTTGTTGAAATGCGTTCGACGGGATCGAATCATGATTTGTCGCAATTTTCGAATATTTCGGCGAATCATCGGGCGCATTATTAAATCTTCTGTGAGAAGTTGTCCGCGATTCAGACGGGAAAGGTGCTCGGTTTCGGTACCATTGGAAATCTCTTTTATCGTAGCCGTTGAAGACTCAGTTAAAATCTAAAATAAAACGTAAATTTCGTAATAAATGGAAGAATGTCTAAAATTTTCAAACGAAAGGAAGTCTAAAAATCTTCAGACGAAAGGATGTCTAAAAATTTCTGTGGTGGTTTTCTTATACAAAAATGGGACTCAATTTTGAAGCACTTTAAGAGTACAAGCGCGCTATATATCATTATCCATCAAATTGAAGAAGATTTTTTTTTCGAAAAAGATTGAAAAAGCTCAAATTAAGGGACAAAATTCAAATTAAAGGATATACGTATCCTTATGTCTTGGTGTTTTTTGTCTAAGTGTGAGAGCACCTTTTAGGTGAAAAATTCTGAAGCGCGTGATATTTGCCTTGAACCCGCCTGATTTTCATAATGTATTTTTGACCATCAAAAGTTCAGTATATCAAATGAAAATTTGTATTTCAAATGAGTAGTGCGTAGGGGCAAAAACTGATTACTAAAGTTTACAACAAGTATTATGATGACGCAAGTAGAAACATTTCCAATATGTAGTACGTATTTGTTAATAACGTGTATTCGTAAGAAGCATAATTCATGACTCATGGCCTTAGGGCTAATTTTGATAACAGTTATTAAAAATTTAAAAAAATTTTAAAGGTTTTTGAAATTTCAAAATTTTTTAAAAAATCGTTTTTGCTCATCTTGCGCAAATATATTTAAAATTAATTATAGTTTTATAAAGTGACAGAATTTAATTTCAGTACAAAAATAGACAAAAAAAGAAAGCCTTAAATAAATAGACACCCCAACCCGGTTTACAAAAGTTATGACCCATAACATGCCACCTGGCAAATTAACCTAGATTACTTTTATTAACGGATTTTATTTTATCGCACTTACCAAGTTTAGGTGCTGCAAAATACTTGTGAAAATCATTAAGGGGTGTGAATGCGCAAAGGCTGTGGGCGGGTGTTATTTTAGGTAAAAGGCGCTGCCTTTTTTGTATAGTTCAAAACCAAAATAACGTATTCCATTATGAACAAAACGCCAACCAAATACGTGTCCCTTTTAACTTTAAATTTTGAAAAAACGACCTTTATTCGACCATATCAAATCTTATGTACACAGTGTGGCACAGCCGTGACTACCGTGCTTTAATGATTGTTCGAATCACTTTTAAACGAAATTTTAGCATAATTCGGTCGGTGACAGCTGTAGCACACGGTAATCGATGTGCGATCTAGCGAAGTGAATTTCTCTGTCGATGTGCGCTTGCTCACGAAAATTAGTAAATAGTTCAAGATGTGCATTTCTCGATGTGCAAGTTTTTCGAAAATCTAAAATGCACATCGATAGACCCCATTGACTGTATATCACAGTTTGTAGTTTGTAACTTACCCTTTTTTCATGGTGATGTCGAATATGGAAACCAGAAGCGAATTGAAGTGAAAGCATTAAACCTAGGAATCGAAATCTCATATCTAACGTCAATAAATATCTGAATAAAGATAATTTATTTATTTGAATAACGAATATTTTGCAAAAAAATATATTGGCAAAACTTTTTTTTTCTCTTAGACAGCATTCGAAATTGAGGTCTAAAAAGACTCGAACAAGAAAAAAGTACAATGGGTAGGCGGAGTCCTTATGGGTCATTTCAGGGCGTGTAAAATATGTTGCCGCTGAAAAACAAATTCAGCAATGAATTTACTAAAAACAAAGCGTTTTTAACTCGGAACATATCACATATTTTCTTTTTGACGGGAACAGTATCAATGAATTAATATTAATGGATGTGACATTTTTTTTTGATGAACCATAATTTGAGCGCGTTTATGGAAAGATTATTTTTAAAACGAGCGCGTCCTGGGCGCTATTCTTTGTTAACAATTTCTCTCAGTTTATAGGGGTTTGACCATTTTTTTACGTGGAAATTAATTAAAATTTAGGCACAGTACCTAATATGCTTTTGAGCCTAGGTGACCAAATAACTCTCCAATGAAATAACTGAGCAAAAGTCGGAAACGCCTTTAGTATCTTGGAGCACCATAATTTTTTGCGAATCTCTTTTTTTTATTCAGATTTTTCACTAGTACGAAAAAAATATAATAATACGTACGTTTGTACCAAATTGACTTATTTTGCGTATATGTTTTTTTTAACTTTTATAATCAGATTTATACAATAAAACAATTAGCTAAAACATTATTAAAAAAAATCATTTAATACGAATGCTATTTCCGCTGCTTCCGTAGCATTTGAACAAACATAGAAAAAACCCGCTCGGCCTCTGAAAGGGTTTATTGACCTTTTCGACCTTTTCGAATAGGAATTCCGCTTAATGAAGTCTTAGTACGCCTAGGTAATAAGTATCAATTTATATTTTCTACGAATCCTACTACAGCAAGTTTTCTGATCGAAGGTTAAACTCTGAGCTAGATTTAATGAAAAATGGTGACACCAAATAAATTTGAACTAGATACTAGCGTAACTCTACGTTACATTTTTCGACTAGATACTATAATCCAACTAACTGTAAAATGCCGAAAACAACGGGAAAACGTCAAGATAATGGCGCAGTGCGTGGAGTTTTTCATGACCTAGGTATTCTGGTTTTTCTAGATTTTACCAAACAAGAATGAATTTGTTTATGGTTTGTCAAACTTCAAAACTAGCCCATTTTTTATTCTAGAAATTTAAACGTATCGGGGAACAATTCGAAAATTGTGAAAAAGAAACCGATGTCAGGGCTCGGCAAAGCCAGGCATTTTCATTGGCTTGGCTTGGCTTGGCTTTTTCCCCTTTTGAAAAATTTTGGCTTGGCTGCCTTGGCTTTTTTCCCCTCTCGAAAAATTTTGGCTTGGCTGCCTTGACTTTTTTCCCCTCCGAAAAAAATTGGCTTGGTTTGGCACACAAAAAGCCAAGCCAAGCCAAGCCAAGCCATGTGCCAAAGCCATTCGTGCCGAGCCCTGACCGATGTAGTTCTTCCCCCGATGCGTATTAATTTGTAGAATAAAAATGCGCTAGTTTTGAGGTTTGACACACCGTAATCAAAACTTTTTTTGAAAATTTGGCATAATTAGTTCATGTTTCGGAATGTATAAAAATGTTTCAGAAATTTATTTAAAAATTGTTTCAAAAAAAATGTAAAACTTCAAAAATTCTCAAATACGAAAGCCTTCATATCTATAATTTTTCGATTTATAACACCTTACCCAAATGATATAACCGGTAAAAATTAAAAAATCATTTTTTAGACTACGAAATCTAAGCAAAATGACTACTGGCGTGGTATATAACATGGAAGGTCATCGGGTTTATGATCGCTTAGAAAAGTTAGAAAGTAGGTTAGTGGGTGCTTCCACAATAAAAAAATTGCACAAAAAGTCAAAAACATTATGTAAAAACAATTCCACTAGAACTCAATGGACAAAGGTTATTCGAAATGAGAAAACCGCGGTATTTTGTACCTTCAATTAGAGTACAAATTTAATTAAGAATTTAATTAAGAATTTATGGTGCTCAATGACACACGGCAAAGCACGGTACACGCGGATTTTCAGACCAGAGCCATAATCTGAAGAATTAAAACAAAATACGTTTAATGCAACGTTGTCAGAAAAACATTTTTGTTTAAAATATTTTGACGCAAACTATGTTTAGTTTGAAAGAATTCCCTGAGCCTGAAAAATTCGGTAAACTGTTTATTTTGCCGCATTTACGGTTTATTCTGACTTAGATACACAAATTAAATGACAAAGTTTACTTGAATTTTATAAGCTAAACTTAACGTTATAACTGGCATGTTCAAACTGAAAATAATTTATAAAGACCACTCAAACTAGGGTTAAAAGACTAGTTTTTGTTATACAGTCCTTGATCCCTTCCCCGGCCCATAAGGGAGCCCCGACCCATGAGAAAGCCGGGACTGTATCTAGATTTCGAGCAAAGAAATAATTCACATCCAAAAATTGTGTTTTTTCCCTCAAAACTGTTCAAAAATGGGTTTTGTTCCCCTATTTACCCTATCCGTAAGCTACATAGGCCGTTATGAATTGTCCGCTTTTTATTTCGTGATACGCGGACAGTTACACTCACCTCCTTCCAGAGTACACAAGGGCTCATATCTGTTTTGAAACTGTCTAAGCTGTCTATGCCTTATATGTCTTTCTCACAAAAATTAAGCTTTTCAAAATATTAAAAGAAAAAGATCTAACCTTTTGCTGCGTGATAATAAAATCCGAGTCAAAATGTAAAAATTTTCAGTGTTGTGTGTGTTTTTTTTCAGTTATGTTCTCTTACAGTCCGAGGGGTCTGTTTAAGTATCTGCAAAAGGCGCCAGGCTTAAGAGGTTGCAGGCTAACTCATACCGGAAAACAACGTAGGGCCAGCCACACGTTTCGTTGTTGGTTAGGTACGGCGGCGCAAACTCAACCAGGTTCACCGGATACCCATGGTTGACCTGTCTAAAATTTTGAACTGTCTAAAAATGAGTTCGCCTAATTTTCATCCGCCCCCAGAATAATTATTGTTTAATTACATTTATGTTATGAATAAGGGGTGATGATTCAAATGGTATCCGCGCAATTATTTTACATAATCTTGACTGTCGTCTAAATCAGAATTGAGTAACTCTAAATCAATAACTAGACATGCATTCACCCCACACATAATTTAAGAAAAATGAAAAGTTTGCAAGAAATTTTGGTTCTAATTGGTTGGTTCTAATTTGATTTTTGTACGGGTTAGCCTTTTAACTCTCCCGGGCCGAACAGCCTATAAACAGGCAGTTGCCCATTATTACTACAATTTTCAAAGCCTGAGTGATCATTTTGCAAAACAGAGATGAAAATAGCAGTTTAAAATATTTTTTCATTCATAAATTTTATTAATACAATGCCTGCGCAGTTATCCAGCAGGTTGACCCGCTCGTGCTGTTAACCGGCAGGTTTTTTTCTAAAATACTTTGTATTTTCCGCCTACGCCCTGTGGAGTTATCCGGCACACTACGGAGTTATTAGGCACCCTCCGCAGTTATCCGGCACCCAGCCCGGGTAAAACCCTTTTCATAAAAAATAATTAATACGTCCCGGAATGACTGTACAAATAAGGCGGACAGATCTTAAAACCTAAAAAAAGCTGGCCACATAACATTATGAGTGGGAATTTGAGGAGGATTTTCCAGAATGGTATTTCCGTATTATTAGAACAAACATAAAAAATGTGCTTAACCCCTGAAAGGGTTTAATGACGTTGTCGAATATGAATACTGCGTAATGAATCCTCAATACGCCTAGGTAATAAGTACTAATCTCTGTTTTCTTAGAAAATCTCTAGTAGTGATTTTTTTATTTAATGATCGTTAGAAGGCTAAACTCGCTGAAGTACATTGAATGAAAACTTTTGAACCCAAATAAATTAAACTAGATACTAACTTAATTCTAGCTTATATTGTACCAAATAATATGGACCGTTAATAAATGGAGAATTATACATGTACTTGAAAAATATGGCCATGAATCAAAACGTAACCTATACTTAATAAGCTTATTAAGGACGTGTCAGTAGCATTGTTTAGAAACTTTTCCCTCGGGGCTAAAAAACGTTAAGGAGGTTGGTGACCCTATTTTCCAAAATAAGTGGACTAATTATTTTTCTCGTGCGCCCAGACTAAACTTGACGATTTTTACTTTACAGGATCGGATAGAAGACTGTCGATTCTTGAAATTTTATCACTTTTTCTTGATTTTTACCGATTTTTTAGCGATTTTTAAACGAAATTATTAAAAACGTGGCAATTAATGCATCAAAATAATCCTTATGAATTTTATCGATTCAACGGCTACGTGAACGAAGGTATTCTTGAATCGTCGAAAAATCTCACATTAGGCCTTATATCATTTTCTTCGCGTTTGTTCGTGAAACATTAAGGGGGGTTTTCTTTGAACGCAAAGTTCTACAGGTTTAGCCTCATGAAAATCGGCCGAGCGTTTCTAGTATTCCGTGTCGGCATATTTTAAGATAATATAAATACCAATTTTCCCTTTTTTATTTTGAACTACCGGTTGAGTTTCATGATATTCTTTACGTAGAGGCGTATTTAAAAACAGGGGAGAAAGGAGTGGTACCATATTTCAAAATAAAAAGGGGAAATTGGTATTTATATCATCTTAAAATATGCCGACACGGAATACTAGAAACGCTTGGCCGATTTTCATCAGGCTAAACCTGTATCAGACGGATGTGCTCTACAGACGTTATGGCAGAATTTCAATCGTTTTTTTTAACTTCCATGGTTAAATAGACCAATTAGTAAAAAAAAAATACAAAAACATTTCCGGAAAAAATGATTAAAAAAGGTTTTAAAACTTTAATCAGTAACGGTTATTAATGGCGAATACGGTCATTCGGATTTTACTGTATTAAATTGCGTCAATGAACTTTTCCAGGGTTCATTATAAAACTCGCAATTTAGACAAAGGTCCAGTCTAAGTGCATTTTCTAAGTACCATTTTCCATGTTAAAAATATAATTAGTCCAAAAACCGCTCTGAACCCGCTCTGGGGAAAAGATAACAAAAAAATGATATGTATCTCTTTTCCTACAACCTTGCCATAGCGATAAATATATCCGATTTTGGCTAATTCTATTAATACTAGAAATGTTGTCGCTATTAGAATCATTATTAATAATGATTATTTTACTAACCTTTAATATTTTTTCCTATCACATAAAGTTTGATAAAAAAAAAGTTTAGTAAAACGTGTAAAAATGTTGAAGAAAAGATTGCAAGTTATGTAACGTAACTTGTGTTGATTGAATAGCAAATTGCTGATTTTTCCACATTTTTTCAGTTCATTAAAAATTTAATTCTCAAACAATTACATTTTTATTGACTTCATAAGAGTTCAAAAATAGCTGTTGTTTTTTGTCGCACGTGATTGGTTGAAATGGAGGCAAAGAAGAGACAAACCAATCAGAGCGCGAGAAATCAATAGGTTGTTCATACAACTAGTATTTAGCGGAATTTACCAGTTAAATTATATACAATTTACTTAACCAGTTATTTTATATCAAAAGCTGAACGAAATGTCGAACTTTTAGATTATAAAACATTTCAGCCAATTCCACTATTGATTGAAAGTCAACTAAAACACACATAGAATGACTTTACGTAAGTTTTGTTTGGATTTAGAGTCCAAATCTTAGACTTTTTGGAAATAAACTCGAAAA
>SCLG01000091.1:586095-602989 GCA_004367875.1 Oikopleura albicans | reverse complement strand
GGAAACAACATCGCGACGAAATGATACGCACGAAATTAGTCACATTTTGTCGTTCTAATTCACTTCGCGGTGGTTAAACTGGGCTTGATTATCAATGCAAGGCGCAACCGCATTGGACCCAAGAACTGTACTGATATTGATTAGAGAAGTAATTTTTGCTCCAAAAAGGAATTGAATAAAACGGTGGACGGAATTCCTTGTGACCGATTTTATGCAAGATTATATGGATTGGGTGGACGGAATTCCTTGAAAGGAAGGTCATGATGAATTCTTCACACTATGTTTGCCATTTAGCACAATTTTAGATACCAATTTAAAGTGATGACCTTGTATTTAGCCTCGGTCTATATAAACATTTGGTGGTTTAAAATACACCGGCTACCACGTCAAGTGGCACCTCATAACAAAACCAGTTTCATGATAAGAACCCAGTTTTGTTCCAGTTATCTGGATGTAATGCCGCATCTGCCAGTGTTCGAACAGTTAACACCACTGACACCTTAAAAATTCAATAAAAGGTCCAATTTTTCGGCAACGATGAAACACTGGTTAATTTATATGCGCATTTCATACAAAAATGCGCACAGCTGATTTTAAATTGTGTACGCCATTTTTATCTGACATATGCCATCCTGACTGCCACATGTTGGTCTTTACTATATAAGTCACATTTGACTACAAATAAACGAGTATTACTGATTCTGACCTCGTCTTTATTGGAACCTCTTTTAGTCGGTTATTTCTTGATATTACACTGGTGTCAGAAGTAAAAGTAAAAGACATGGTCGGACTCAAAAATACTCATCATTTTTCTATTGATGTTTTATCGAAAAAATAAAAATCAGAGGGATGGCTTTTTACTGGTATTTATGGTATAAGTGGGCAAATCGAAATGTTTTGGAAAAAAACTGGTAATACCAAGTTATAGCTTGTCAAACTTCGATCGAACTATTAAGAATTTAATTTGAACCCCAGGGCCCCTAGAGACACACAAAAGAACTTCTTTTGCGCCATTTTACGCGTGAGTGGTAAATCCCAATGACTCGAGAGTAAGCGTAAATAAAAGCTGAAGATGAAGTAGACAAAACTGTCTAGGCCTTGGCGCAAATAAAAAGACATAACGTTGTTGGCCAACATTTATTAAAAATATAAAGTATTTCGTAGACAGAAGCTAGTGCTCCCGGTGAAACATCGTCGACTTATGATAAAAGTGAAAAGGGATCTCTTTTATATGGAGATCTGGGAAATAGGGTTTCCTTTGTGAAGCGGGGTATGTGAATAACAATATTGACGCGCTCGGTATGCGAGGAAATAATAAAATAGGCGCGCAAACAGTAACCGCTGAGAAGTCGGTTATTATGTATTGTTTGGTCAATACAAAGAGTTGAACAGTCCAATAACGTGGCGTTTTTGACCTCAAGAGGTCAAGGTTACATGCTACGGGGCACTTTTTTGAAGGTTGAATTTTAGGGAGTGTCAATACTAAGAAACAACCGTTTCTAACTATTTAAAACCAATATTCAAGTTATTTTGAACATTTAAATCAACAAAAAAAAAACATCGACCACCCCTGAAAACCTCAAGTAACCACAAATAAGCAAAAAATCCATATTTTAGTCAAATTTTTTTGTTTTTCCATAAATAGCATTTAATGCTCATTTTTTGTATTAGAGTTAATTAAATAAATGACTTGTTCATTAAGTTATGTTTTAAACCTGTTTGTTTACGAATAGAAACTGTAACTCAAAGTACAATTTGACCATTTCCTAATTTTTGGTCGGTCAGTTGCGCATATCAAAGGTTCAAGCTCAAAAATATCATTAATTAATTAGGCTATAAGCTAAAGCCTATAACTTATAACGTTATTTGTCACCCCGCTTTGCCAGTTGCACGTGTAATTCGAGATGTTTTTCTCGCTGTCAATCAAATCCGACAACTGTTCGAAAATGATAGCGATAAAAAAGGAAATATTTAAAATCAGTGTTGTATACTAGATCCGTTGTACTACTATCCGCCGAGAGGACCGATAAACTACAAAAAGAAGTATTTGTTTTTTTATTATTATGGAGTCTAAATAAAGAAGTATTTTATTTTGCATTTTTTACTTGTGTTTTATTTTACAATCGAAATAGCGATTACATTAGTGGCGATCTTGGATACGAACGTGGAATCTACTGCTGCGTAAAAAAACAAGACGGTGATCAATTTGAAAGAAAGAAGAAATCAGAGAATCACTAAAAATAGTATAAAAATAGAAATTCAAAGTATACATTTAAACTATAAAAACTAACAAAGCCGTGTATTCCGTACGTTTGTGTTTTAGCGATTACAAAGATGCACAAGAAGTTGATGGTGTTATACCGGAGCCACCGAACGATTGGCAAAATATTTTTGATATCTATAACAATCACCTAGACGCTTCGGGTAACTGGCAATTAGCAACTGCGCAAATATTTCGGACGCATTTGTCTACCGTTTTATGCAACCTTCATAATAACATGATTCACTGGTGTCAGAAGGGTGCGAACCGGATTGTGCATGTGTGCATCATTTGTATTCTATGGAGTTAGATATCGAATAATACGCTTAGTTTTTAACTGTTGTTGTAAGTCAACAGTAAGAAATAATCCCGAATTAACTCAACAAGCAATCCAAATGGATGCATTTGCAAAATACCGAGTGTTTTTAATATTTTATACTAAAACTATAAAACCAAAAAAAAAAGTAATAAAAATTTATAAAAATAAATAAAAAAACTACTACAAAAAATAATAAAATTATAACATAAAATAACAAACAAAACAAAAAAGAAAACAATGTAGAACTGTTATTAAAAAGTTTATTTAGCGAAGTCAAAATAACCAAAAGGAAGCAACCAACCAAAAAAGAAGAAATGTAATGTATCGAAACGAAATCTGATTTTGAACAATCTGTAACCCACTATCTGTAATCAACTATCGATTTAAAACAACCTGTAAACACATATCCTTAAAAACGTAAAGGGGGCGGCAATGTATGTCTATCAGACATAACATAAATCTTGGGTTTCTTTGGACGTAATTTTTGAGCTTTCAAGTTGCGCGATATGCGTAAACTGCGGCTGAAGAAACCGCAGAAGTCATTAGGACGAGCTAGTAGATGAAATAACACCTCATGAAGTGAGAAACGGGGTTATCAAGAAAAACAAAAAGAAGTGCTCAGTTAGAAATATACATTCTAAGGTTCAGTCATGATATAAAGTTTTGATATGATATTTTCTGAGCTAAAAATTCAAATGCAAATAAAGAAAAATAATTTCGGAAAATGCGTATTCCCTAGCCCGATACACAAACCGTAGTTCACCCTTAATAATAATTAAGTATATAATTTTTTTTTTGAAAACAACTTTTTTCGAAATAACAAACCGGCTGTTTTAACCAAATGGTTCAAAAAACTACTTCTTTTGCGAGCAGCGATAAAAAAACCTTTTTAATACAAAAATTATTATTTAGGAAGTCATTTGAGAGTCATTGCGCAAAAACGTGAATTTGGGAACCGTTTGATTTCTAAAAATCCACATTCGAAAGAATCCGAAAAAACACTATTTGAGAAACGCATCAATTGGAAGATCCACACACGTAGTGGCAAACGTATCAATTTGACTGAATTATCGGAGAGCCAGATGAAATATATTTTACAAACACGCCGGGGAATGACATTTAAACATAATTTGAAACGTCCCGAATTTCTCAAATTATGGCAAACATAACGAAGAATGGATTCGAATGAAAATTGGATGGTAACTCTGTTAAAGACTTGGAAATAGGTGACCAAAAAGAAGTCAAAATATATTGGAGGTGGAATTATCAGACAAACTGTCCAACAAATCGATTGTTTCAAGCGGATTTACTGTCTATTCCTTGACAAGAGGAATGATTTGAAAACAATGAAAATGAAGATGACCAATTTGACTTTAATAATACTAAAGCGGGACTACAAATGAGATCGACTCCTACTCGATCATCGATAGTAAAACACAAACTTAGAGACTGAAAACCGACGTACTCCGCGCGAAATTCAGATCAATTGGTGAAACAAACCTAAGCAATTAGATTCATGACATCCAACGGAATTAATGGACTTGTTGGGAAGAATTGATAAAAAACAATGTACTCTGAAATGTACATATATTTGTAAAGTAGCGGAGGGGTGTATCACTTATCTTATAACCACCTGTTTCTTATCCTAATTTTTATATTTATTTCATTACTAAATTCTCCAAATTAAGGGAGGGGTGAAACAGTGGTCAATTAATATGCTGATTTTACATTATGCTGGCCATTTTTAATCGACATATGCCATCCTGACTGTCACATGCTCGTCTTTAATATAAAACTCACATTTGATTAGAAACGAGTATTACTGAGTCTGATATTAGTCTCTATTGGAGCCTGTTTTAGTCGGTTATTTCCTGATATTACAACGAGTCGGCCAGTTATATCCAGTAATTCTAAGTTTTTCTCCAAATTCGCCAATTATAAATTCAATTTGAAATTATAAATTCAATTTGAATGCGAAGTTGATGCTAGTCGAGAAATAAAATCTCACAGAAAACGCAGCTCGTAGAAAAGGTACTGTGGGGCATTTCATTACACGGAAATTGGTTCAATCATAATGTTAGCTGATAATAGTAGTGAAATAAACAAGTCTTAAGAACAGGTTTAGCCTATTATTTATAATATTGCTACATCTGACGAGGATAACAAACCAGAGTTCAATTATGATTTTGACAAAAAACATAGACAACAAGTGAAGCCAACAAGTGATGGCTTTGAAAAACTGTCCCTTATGGGCCGCGATTTTTTCCGTGTCCATTACGTCTCATTTTTCCGTCTGTATATTTTTTCCAGCTTTCCATCACTTTTCAATTCTCTTTTGAGTGAAGTGATTTTGCTTTCATTGACAGATAAAAGAAAATCCACCAGCAGCAGTTTTATCAACAAAAAATATTTTAACGGGAAAAAATTAAAACATTCTAAACTTGCCACACTCCATAAACGTTTTCGGTAAACTTATCGCCAACGCGTTTATTATAATTGTATTGCTAGCTCACTTTGTTAACGCTGCTAACCTAATTTAACAACAGATAAAAAACATGTGCGTTTTCAAAATAAAAACCAATAATACCTGTCAGTTATGTTGTTCCGTGAAATGGAATCTTAAAACAAAGAATAAAGGTTCACCTGAAAAATCTGAAAAACATAAAGACGACTAATGAGATAAATGAATGCCTTTGGTTTCCTGAACACATCAACAGAACTCTATCTATACACATTTTTTAAAGAAACACAAACCTAATGATATGCCGTGGGATCCCAAATGGAACTCTAGATAAACGAAATTTAAACAATGATTATGTAATGTATCTGATTTTACACAAAATTCGGATTAAATCTGGGAATATGATATTGGGGAATATAATTTAGAGCATAATAATGGGCTAATGGTAGTTCATCATGAAAAGTCGTTTTTCTACATTCACCAAGAATTTATATTATGTTGAAATAAAAAAATGAAAAATAACACACCTTTGGCGCTAGAAAACATTTTTTGGATTCTCCATTTTCGGTTTCTGCCAATTTGACAAGCATCGATTTAGAGCTACTGTAACCAAAAATGTAGAGTTACTAAAGTCTCAAAAATGGCCGATTTGCGCATTCGGTTGCAAAATTTTATATGTATAGAAACTTTCTTTCGAAAGTTCGAACGCGGAAAACATGTGTTTTATGTTGTGTTTTAACTTTGGTGAACTGAATTGAATAATTGACGTCACCTAATGTCCAAACACGTTCATTGCACAAAATCCTATAAAGAATACCATATAGATATAATAGAAGCCAATAATGACAAAACTTGCCTAATTCAACTTGTATATGTCTAGAAATTATTTAAGTACGCCTTGCAGAAACGTCAGTGCTGAATTTAAAGCATAAGTGCCAGAACTCTAGACCATACGGTAACTAAATCAGAATCACTAGATACACCATGATATTACACGTTTAAGGATGGTATACACAGGGTGCGCCGTTATGTTTCACAAAAACATTCGAAAAATAGTGAAACATAATGGCCCGATCGGGAAAAAGTGAAACATAACGGCGTAGGGCTTAACATATAAAGATATGTATTAGGGGAAAATATTTTCTCAAAAAAGTGAAACATAACAACACGCTCGGGAAAAAGTGAAACATAACGGCGCGAAACATAACGGCGCACCCTGTGTATTCGATTTGTTTACAAATTGATAGAATGTGTGCCCTATCCAAAATAAGGTTTTTTGACACTTGTCTGTAAACAAACCGACCCTACCACCCTTAAGATAACTCAATTTTGTTACGATAAACAAATTTTGTTAATATAACCAAATTTTGTTACGATAAACACACTTTGTTAAGATAACCAAATTTTGTTACGATAAACAAACTTTGTTGAGATAACCCAATTTTGTTACGATAAACAAACTTTGTTAAGGTAATAGGTGTTAACATAACTGGATAGAAATATAGAGGGTTGCACTGTTAATTTGGTCTTAACCCCCTGATACCATTAAGCGATTTAGTGGAGGATTTCCTCCACCTGCGATTTTCTTTTCTCTCTCAACTAAAATCCTTAAATGTTACGAAGACCATTTTTTAACATATTATACAACTTTTTAATTTGAACACAGCCATTGAAAAAACAAATTAATCGATAAACTTTTTAAACGTGAAAAACACGTTCAAAGAGTGTATGGTATTTTCCGGGTGATAGATCATCTATGTTCTTCTTTTNTTGAAAGGAAGGTCATGATGAATTCTTCACACTATGTTTGCCATTTAGCACAATTTTAGATACCAATTTAAACTGATGACCTTGTATTTAGCGTCGGTCTATATAAACATTTGGTGGTTTAAAATACACCGGCTACCACGTCAAGTGGCACCTCATAACAAAACCAGTTTCGTGATAAGAACCCAGTTTTGTTCCAGTTATCTGGATGTAATGCCGCATCTGCCAGTGTTTGAACAGTTAACACCACCGACACCTTAAAAATTCAATAAAAGTTCCAATTTTCGCGGCAACGATGAAACAGTGGTTAATTTATATGCGCATTTCATACAAAAATGCGATCAGCTGATTTTACATTGTGTTCGCCATTTTTATCGGACATATGTCATCCTGACTGCCACATGCTGGTCTTTACTATATAAGTCACATTTGATAAAAAAATAAATAAACGAGTATTACTGATTCTGATCTTCGTCTTTATTGGAACCTCTTTTAGTCGGTTATATCTTGATATTACACTGGTGTCAGACGTACAACTAAAAGGCATGGTCGGACTCAAAAATACTCATCATTTTTCTATTCATATTTTTTCGAAAAAATAAAAATTAGAGGGATGGCTTTTTACTGGTAGATATGGTAGAAGTGGGCAAATCGAAATGTTTTGGAAAAAAACTGGTAATGCCAAATTGTTCGTCAAACTTCGTAGATCTGACTATTTAGAATTTGATTTTAACCCCCAGGGCCCCTAGAGACACACAAAAGAACTTATTTTGCGCCACTTTACGCGTTGGTGGTAAATCCCAATGACTCGAGAGTAAGCGCAAATGAAAGCTGAAGAGTTGAACAGTCCAATAACGTGGCGTTTTTGACATCAAAATGTCAAGGTCACATGTTACGGGGCACTTTTTCTGAAAGTTAAATTTTAGAGTTTCAATACTAAGAAACGACCGTTTCTAACTACTTAAACCAATTTTCAAGCTATTTTAAACATTAAAATCAACAAAAAAAAAACGAAAAAAAACCATCGACCACCCCTGAAAACCTCAAGTAACCACAAATAAGCCAAAAATCCATATTTTAGTCAGAAATTTGTTTTTTCCATAAATAGCATTAAATGCCCATTTTTTGTATTAAAGTTAATTAAATAAATGACTTGTTGATTAAGTTATGTTTTAAACGTGTTTGTTTACGAATAGAAACTAACTCAAAGTACAATTTGACCCTTTTCCTAATTTTTGGGCGGTCAGTTGCGTATATCAAAGATTCACGCTCAAAAATATCATTAATTAGTTCACGCTCAACCGCGTGAAAAAATATGCTTCCAAACATGCTCACAGATATCGTTATTTAGGTCAACGGGGTGAAAACATATTTTGAATTCAAAATGCAAGATGTAATGGCCAAATTAGACATATTTTATTGTTATATAGTTCCGAACGTATTAATATACATTATTACATTATAAGTTGTAAGCTATCGGCTATAACTTATAACGTTATTTGTCACCCCGCTTTGCTAGTTGACACGTGTACTTTTTTCGGGATGTTTTTCTCGCTTTCAATCAATATATTTTAAATCAGTGTTGTACTGGAGCATTTGCTTCATATATATACATGGATATTTTATTTTGCATTTTTTACTTGTGTTTTATTTTAAAATCGAAATAGCGATTACATTAGTGGCGATCTTGGATACGAACGTGGAATCTACTGCTGCGTAAAAAACAAGACGGTGATCAATTTGAAAGAAAAAAGAAATCAGAGAATCATTAAAAAATGGTATAAAAATAGAAATTCAAAGTATACATTTAAACTATAAGAACTAACAAAGCCTTGAATTCCGTACGTTTGTTTTTACAATCGAAATAGCGATTACAAAGGTGCACAAGAAGTTGATGGTGTTATACCGGAGCCACCGAACGAGTGGCAAAATATTTTTGATATTTATAACAATCACCTAGACGCTTCGGGTGACTGGCAACTAGCAACTGCGCAAATATTTCGGGCGCATTTGTCTACCGTTTTATGCAACCTACATAATAGCATGATTGAATGATTAGATGAAAATATCCTTTAAATTTTTGGTCAAATATAAATAAAAACATATAATCAATCAACGAAAATTACGCATTGGCTTTTTAATCGGAAACTTACTTTCACTGGTGTCAGAAGGGTGCGGACCGTACTTCACCCTTAATAATATTTAAGTATATATTTTTTTTTCGAAAACAACTTTTTTCGTAATAACAAACCGACTGTTTTAACCAAATGGTTCAAAACACTACTTTTTTTTTGTTAACTTACTTCAAGTGTTAACCCCCAAGCACTGTAGATTTGATACTGATTTGTTGATACTAATTTGTTTAATTAATTCATTTAATTAACTTTATTTAATTATTGGGTCAATTAGTTTTAATTGAATTAATAATTAGCTCGGTGGACACCCTATTAGTTCTGGTGGGGTGGTGTGGTAACGATATGGCTTTAGGCTCTTTTCTTATGTTTATATCTTTTTTTGTTTCCCTTAAAAATATTATATCGCACACTTTTACAAAAAAACTTATTTTTTGTTGCATTATTTTTAAGAGATGTAATATTAATTAAAGAGAAAAATGGCCATTCCCGTTTATTCCAGTTCGGAGGAGGAGCAATCCAGTGGGTCTTCGGAGTGGTTTCGCGCTGCGCCGCGCGAGCGCGTTCAATTGGCCCGGAGCGAAAGGCCGCGCGGTCGTGATCGCTCGCGTGGTCGGGCTCGCACGCCTGTTCCAGGCGGCAATTGCCCGCGATCCCCGGTCCATGATGCCGCTCCAACCCGGCCCAATAAATCCTGGCCCAGTCGGCCTTATGGGGTTTACCGAGCAGGTCCGCGATCCCCGGTCCCTGATGCCGCTCCAACCCGGCCCTAGGAATCCTGGCCCAGTCGGCCTTATGGGGTTCGCCGAGTGAAGATCATAATTATTGCTTACTGCCTTGCTGGAAACTATTGCATAAAAATCTCTTTTATAAAAACTTATTGTCAATTTTATTTATTCCAAATTTAATGTGAAAATGCTGCTTTTTTTACAATCATAAAATAATGGTCTGACGGTAAAATTTCATCTGTAAAACCCCTCGCTCATAGCCGGTTGCTCGACAGCTTTTCTGGCCAATCAGAGAGCAACGGCTATGAGCGAGGGCGTACGGTGCTATTTTTAGAAGCACCGCACAACATTAATTTTATGAAATATATTGGAATAACCCTTGCTCTCATTTCTTTATGAGCAAGGGCTTTTCCAATATATACACCGAGCAGGTCGGCCTGGTATATTCGCGGCCCGGTTGAGTCGCGGTCGACGTCGACGTCTGGTCAATCGGTCGTCTTCGCCGCCTTTGCCGCCTTCGTCTTCGCCGCCTTCGTCTTCGCCGCCTTCCCGCTTTAATGAGCGGTCGATAATTATGTATAGTGGTCGCTTTCTTGTCCTCCGTTGGATATCGTGATTATCCCGGATAAATATGTTTTTGTGTTTTTTTCCTGTTTTTTTCCTGTTTTTTCCTGTTTTTTTCCTGTTTTTTTCCTGTTTTTTCCTGTTTTTTTTTAACAATAAAAACACTTTGTTGACGAATTTTGTATTTCATTAAATTAATTTGTATGATGTTTTTTTTTGTTTCCCGCTTCGCGGGGCTGCCCTTTCTTTTTAAGAAAAAAAATAAATTAAAGTTCACAGTTTACTCTGGATCGGCATTACCAGTTACAGACTATAACTGAATTACAAGCACGGCATGAATTCGTCAAAAGGGCACCGTCCAAATTGGTAAATAGTTGATTATGAATTTGGTAATATTTTAAGTTATTGATCGCTTGAAAACTGCACGTAAAAAATGTAAAAGTACTCAAATACTCATTAGACGTACTTATATCTTAGACAAACTTATCTTATTTTTACTTCCAAAATTACCACTTAGATTGATTTTGTATACCTTTTTAACTCGAACACACCCTAGGAAATTTTGTTTAATATATATTTAAATGTTTTGGGACCATTGTCGGGTAAAAATAGCAATGTCACGTAATTTTTTGGAATTTTGACCAAAATTACGGCAAAACATCTGGTATTAGTTCAAAAATAGCGAAAGTTTTTTTTTTGAAACTTCAAGGAAACATCTTCGGTACGAATTTCTGACTCATTTCTGACTTCACATAATCTATGTGGCATGCTTTTTAAAGGAAAAATAATTCTAACAGTGAAGAAGTTCGTCAAAGTGGGTTAACACCAAGATCAGCTGACGTTTTAGTAGTTTATATAACCACAATTGATTAAAAGCTTATGTCAACAATACTGTCTCTTCAGCTCCACCTTATTTTTTAGTCAACGTTCACTAAATAAAAAAAAATAAATCATTTCAAGTATGAATTTTGTCGATGAAACATGTGTTGGAATTTTCAATTTCAATTTGAATTTTAATAATCCCTCACATTTATCACAAATTTATCGATGTATTTTTACAATTAAAAATGAAGAACCATAGACCATAATAGAAATAGAGGATCGTCTTGTAAGATTGAGTGCAGGATTTCGAGATTTTAATCTGTGGACAGAAACTATCATAAATTAATTTTATGGAAAATCAAATTGGAAGGTTTTATCACTAGTATTTTTTGCTGTTGGACGACTGACAGAAATTGCTATTGAGATGTTACCGAAACAAAAATTTAAAAAGCTAAGACACAATACGATTAATCAAATGAAATATAATATATGTAATAATCATTCATCACTGTTTATGACGTTACCTAAAACTGACCAATCATGGCGTTTGCTGTATACATAAATCATATAAATACTCGTGTTACTTATCATATCGACAAATGACTGTTCTTGCTCGTAAAATAAATGATTCAAAACTCACCAAACCGTTTCGTTATATTATTGCTGGTGGGTCGGGAACCGGAAAAACCACATTTCTTAAACGTATTGTTGATGAGTATCATTTTAGTTCGCCATTTGATAAGATTATTTATTGTTATCCTGACTATTTGGAAAAAATTCCTGTAGAGTTCGACCAAATTGTAGAATATTGACCTGGAATTGGAGATCTAGCTTATTATTTATCGATACCGAAAAACTCGTTCCTTATTTTTGATGATCTCATGAATGAATGTGGAAATTCTAGTGACATTATGAAATTATTTTCTGTTATAGCACGATTAATGATATTTTTTCACACCCATTTGCATATATAAGTATCGATGTTCATCCGTCTTGTCAGTCAAACTTCGTATGTGCAACAAGCAACATCTTAGATAAAAATTTATAATAAAATGGAATATGTTGCTATTCCAAAAAATGATTTTTTAAAATATTTTAAAATTGTGGAAGTCAAAGAAGATACCATTTGTGCGATTGAAAAAGTTAAAAAGAGTAGAAAACGAAGAAAATACTCGTCTTCATCCGAAAATTCTTCATCATGATTTATTTTCCATTGAAACTTGTGATGCAAAATAATTCTTTTTAAGTTAAATTAAATCAGTCATTTAAATCTTATTATATTGGACTTGTTGAAATAAATATCCCAAATAATCAATATCATAAACGAATTGATATTGATTTATCATGTGACCAACTTGATGCATCATTTTTCAACCCTAAGCGGATTTTCAAATATCAAATAGTTTTTCATTTAGTTCAAGTAACTTTTTTTATATTTCTTATAAAGCAAAACATATTGAATTCTATCAAATTGATTCTGATGATCACGTTCTCAATTTCAAAATCGATGCTTCATACATCAACAAAGACGGAAAAGTACATACATGGCACAAATATACATATCCCGGTGACGATGATTCATCATCAATTACAATGACTATTGCGATCAAAGGTCCTAAACAAAAAATATCTATAAATACTGACACACAACCGAGTTTGGTTCATTCAAAGAAAAATGTCAAACGAAAGAGAATATCTGTTCACACAAAAAGTCTACCCAATAATAAACAACGATAATTTGTTAGAGTTTCGAATTGTACCGAATGCAAAAGGTCAAATAGACTTAAGTAATGTCCTTCTTCATTTCAAGGCAGAAATGCCTGAAGCTTCAACCAGTGGAGTACACATTGTTCCACAAAATTTCTTAGGAGCTAAGCAATTTAGTAGTTCACAAGTTCGAATAAATGGAGAAGCCATTGCTCGCAGATCATGTGGAAATGATTATTTTTTGGCTACGTATTTCAAATATGTTTCCATTTACGAGCCAGATTACATTCGATCAGCAATGTCTACATCAGGACTTTTTAGTTCTCATCAATACTCTACAAGCGATACAGCAGATTTTACCGCATTACAATTATCACAAATATTAAAAACACGACTTGGCAGTGAAAAAAAAACAAAATTATAGAAATTTACATGCCTATAGATAATACAATTTTTTCGAGTAAAGATGTTCTTCCTTCAAACACTCCAATAGATTTAAGTTTTGAAAGATCTTCAGCAGAATCGTCTGTTTTAGCTGTCAAAACAGATTCATTGTTGAAAAATCACTCTATTGAATTGAAAGATGTTAATTTAACTGTTCCATTCGTACGAGATGAGAACATATTTCAACAAGAACGTAATATGGTAAACAAACCATTGAAAATTCATTACGTTGATTATTCTATCAAACGATTTAATATTCCAAAATCGGGTACAAATATCATGATGAACGATTTGATAACTGGTGAACTTCCACACAAAGTTTTTTGGGGTATTCAAACAATTGCGAGTTTTAATGGGTCATCAACCCAAAGTTCAACCTTATTCAATAGAAATGAGATACCAAAAGTTAATTTTTATATCAATGGTAAAGAATCAAGCAGTTACCCGATGGTTTTGTCAGACGTTAATTATTCTGTTCCATATGTCAAACTTTTGGAAGATATTGGATGTTATCGAGAGAAGAAATGTTCAGAGGTTATATCACCTCATAAATATACAACACAAAACTGTATTTTCTCTGAATCACTAAATAAGGATTCTGGAGCATTATAATTTGAATTTTCATTCGAAAATGCTCTTTCTGATGATCTTGTTCATTAAAATTTTATACTAATAAACTAATTAAAAAAACTGTTTTATCATTTTTAATATGTTTTGAGTCGACTATCATTTTTTTTATTTTTCTATCTTTTTCGATAGGGGATGGAGGTGGGACAAAAAACAAACTCATAAACATATTAATAAAGTATCATGAGCTCAAACCAGTACCATTTGGTGGAGCATCATGACTACTACCAAAAATCTGTCTTTTCCACTGAATACAGTACTCCGGTCCGACCTAGTGACCGATTTACCGATAAATATCGGTTTTAAGTTTTGATATTTTTGATTTTTTGGATAAAAATGTCAAAAACTTAAAACCGATATATCTCGGTAAATCGGTCACTAGGTCTGACCGGAGTACTACCACTGTATTCAGTGGAAAAAGCCGATTTTTTTGGTGCTAGTCATGATTATACTACTGAGAACCGTTTGATTTTTAAAAATCTACATTCGAAAGAATCCGAAAAAACACTATTCGAAAAACGCGTAAATTTGGAAGATCCACAGACGTAGTGGCAAACCTTTCAATTTGACTGAACTATCGGAGAGCCAGGTGAAATATACATAACGAAGAATGGATTCGAATTAAAATTGAATGGTATCTGCTAAAAACTTGGAAAACGGTGACCAAAAAGAAGTCAAAATATATCGAAGGTGGAATTATCAGAAGAAACTGTCCCAGAAATCGATTTTTTAAAGCGGATTCACTGTCTATTCCTCTACAAGAGGAATGATTTGAAAACAATGCAAATGAAGATGACCAATTTGACTTTAATAATACTGAAGAGGGTTTACAAATGAGGTCGACTCCTACTTGATGATCAAGTAGCTTGGCTTGGCTTTGGAAATTTGGCACACTTACTTGGCTTGGCTTGGCATTATTAAAGCAAATTTTTCGAGAGGGGAAAAGCCAAGCCAACCCAATGAAACTGCCTAGCTTTGCCGAGCCCTGACTTGTTCACCGATAGTGAAACACAAACTTAGAGACTGGAAGCCGACGTACTCCGCGCGAAATTCAGATCAATTGCTTAAACAAGCGTAAGCAATTAGATTCATGACATCCAACATGATTTATGAAGTTGTTGAAAAGAATTGATAAAAAAAACAAGGTACCCTGAAATGTACATATTTTTCTGAAGTAGCGGAGCAGTGTATCACTTATCTTATAACCACCTGTTTCCTATCCTATTTTTTATATTTATTTCATTAATCAATTCTCCAAATTAAGGGAGGGGTGAAACAGTGGTCAATTAATATGCTGATTTAACATTATGCTGGCCATTTTTAATCGACATATGCCATCCTGACTGTCACATGCTCGTCTTTAATATAAAACTTAATATAAAACTCACATTTTATTACAAATAAACGAGTAGTACTGACTCTGATATTCGTCTCTATTGGAGCCTGTTTTAGTCGGTTATTGCCTGATATTACAACAAGTCGGCCAGTTATATCTAGTAATTCCAAGTTTTTTCCAGATTCGGCAATTATAAACTCAATTTGAGTGTTTTATAGATATTTGTTAGAAATAACATCTCGCGAAAATATGAAAAATCGCACAAAAAAGAATTTCATTATACGGAAATTGGTTCAATCTTAATCTTAGCTGATGAAAGTAGTGAAATGAACAAGTCTTAAGAACAGGTTTAACCTATTATTCATAATATTGCTACATCTGACGAGGCTAACAAACCAGAGTTCAATTATGATTTTGACGTAAAAACATAGACAACAAGTGATGGCATTTGGTACCGGCTTACAAACCAGAGTACGTTTATGCTGTTAAAGTAGTACTACAGATCAAACATAATCCACCAGCAACAGTTTTATCAACAGAAAATAACGGGAAAAAAATTAAAACATTCTAAACTTGCCACACTCCATGAACGTTTCCGGTAAACTTATCGCCAACGCGTTTATTATAATTGTATTGCTAGCTCACTTTGTTAACGCTGCTAACCTAATTTAACAACAGATAAAAAACATGTGCGTTTTCAAAATAAAAACCAATAATACCTGTCAGTTATGTTGTTCCGTGAAATGGAATCTTAAAACAAAGAATAAAGGTTCACCTGAAAAATCTGAAAAACATAAAGACGACTAATGAGATAAATGAATGCCTTTGGTTTCCTGAACACATCAACAGAACTCTATCTATACACATTTTTTAAAGAAACACAAACCTAATGATATGCCGTGGGATCCCAAATGGAACTCTAGATAAACGAAATGTAAACAATGATTATGTAATGTATCTGATTTTACACAAAATTCGGATTAAATCTGGGAATATGATATTGGGGAAGATAATTTAGAGCATAATAATGGGCTAATGGTAGTTCATCATGAAAAGTTGTTCACCAAGAATTTATATTATGTTGAAATAAAAAAATGAAAAATAACACACCTTTGGCGCTAGAAAGCATTTTTGGGATTCTCCATTTTCGGTTTCTGCCAATTTGACAAGCCTCGATTTAGAGGTACTGTAACCAAATTTGTGTAGAGTTAATAAAGTCTCAAAAATAGCCGATTTGGGCGTTCGGTTGCAATATTTTATATAGAAACTTTCTTTCGAAAGTTCGAACGCGGAAAACATGTGTTTTATGTTGTGTTTTAACAGACTGTCACCACTGTGGTGAACTGAATTGAATAATTGACGTCACCTAATGTCCAAACACGTTCATTGCACAAAATGCTATAAAGAATACCATATAAATATAATAGAAACCAATAATGACAAAACTTGCGTAATTCAACTTGTATATGTCTAGAAATGATTAAGTATGCCTTGCAGAAACGTCAGTGCTGAATTTAAAGCACAAGTACCAGAACTCTAGACCATACGGTAACTAAATCAGAATCACTAGATACGCCATGATATTACACGTTTGAGGATGGTATATTCGATTTGTTTACAAATTGATAGAATGTGTGTCCTATCCACAATAAAGTTTTTTGACACTTGTCTGTAAACAAACCGACCCTACCACCCTTAAGATAACTCAATTTTGTTACGATAAACAA
>SCLG01000091.1:492478-505214 GCA_004367875.1 Oikopleura albicans | reverse complement strand
TGGTAATAGTAAAAAAAACGTGTAGTATAATTTTCGCAACATAGGAAAGATTAATTACTTTCGCAAACAGAACAACTCGTAAATTTAGAATATTTCCATTCTTTTCGCAGTGACCATTTTTGGACATTTTAGAAAGTAGTAGTCGTACGTAACGTGTGGTTATACAAAAAGGAACTTTCGAAATAATACACAAAAAACAATTATTATACGAATGTATAAAAATGTGAATCGGTTATACTCAGCGTTTTACATGAATATCCGCCGTTTTTTCTTTCGTATTTTCTAGATAACCAAGGTTGAATTTTTTCCGCACGTCCAAACACCAATATCGCCATCTAGAAAATGCGAGAGAAAAGATGGCAAAAATACATGTAAAACGCCGAGTACTGATTTTTTCAACAAAAAAAATCAAGGAAAAACAACATATTTTAAAGCTAAAAATATAATTTTATCAAAAAAACATAAGTTTACGAAAAACTTGTTTGTTCTTCAAAAAATACAGGGTGGTTGGATGTAAGGCCTGAGATTTGGTTCATTATAAGGTCTAATGGTCTTTTTTTGCAATCATCTTTTTCGAAATAATCTTTAAAATCATGGTCACTAAGCTCTTATGATGGAAAAATATTTTTCATCGTCTAAATTTATTCAGATGGTTGTAAGGTCTTATGCTCTTTTTTTTGCTAAAGACTTTATAACAAACTCCCTGTAGTAATTTCAACATTTGAAAAAAACTGTTAACTAAATTGTCAATAACTTCTGGAGTCCAGAAGAATCTGGACGTTAACATAGGGTGAAAGCGGTTCTTTTCGAAATACAAATCGTGTAAAATTTTCAGTAAATGTGATACAGAAACAAATATTAATACAACCTAAACGCTACATTAGAAATAAATAACGTTATGCCTTTGAGTAATCGAATTTTTCGCGCAACCTAATTCAATAGCCTGATCCACGCAGAAGGCAAAAAAAAGTTTCCGAGGAGGAAAAAAAGAGACCAAATTCCACGAATCTTAAAATATTCCATTTCAAAAACCGTGTGAAAATTCATGCCGAAATTTAATCGTTTTTTAGAAACAAAATTATTGCATCGGTGATTTTTTTTTCCTATCTGGTATTTTGATTACATTTAGCAGCCGTGTTTGGTAATTCGTTTCAAACACTTTTTTATATGTTCCGACCGAGTAAATAAAATTAACAATGAATAGCGAGTACCACATTACAAATATATCCATGATATTTAAATTTTATTTGATACCTTATCAATGATACGTTAAGATAATTCAATATGTACTCTCAGAATAAAGTTTTAGATCGTGAGACGAAAATTATCACCATTTAATTTATCCAAAAAAGATATATTTTCCGAAAATGAAAATCGTATTTAGTCTTTGCTCTTTCATCATATTGACTTCGGTTTTTCCCAAAGAGTTTTTGATAAGCAATGTGCACAAAACTGTTGAAACCGATTTTTGAAAAAAAACCTGATAAACAAAATATTAACATTAAACACCTAAAATGAGTGAAATCAAGTTAGATCAATTTTTGTGCGTAATTTAGACCAAATCAGGTTTTTAGATTTCCAGATGCGATCTAAATTATTACAATGGATTAAATCGGGGGTGTCAAGACGTTCACTGTAAAGTCGTTAAACAATTATTTCAGAGTTCCGGGGTGATTTCGGTGCTGATAACAAAGATAACGAACTCAGCAGGTGAAAACTTCAGTAATAAATGTTGCGATGGTACGCGTAGCAAGCCATATGGCATTTGTGATCAGGATGAGTGTGACTCCTATTTCAACGTATGTTTTTCTGCGTACTCAACGGAGGATGACGAGTGTCTATTTGGCGAAAAACGGACGCCGGTACTGGGCGGAAACAGCTTTCGCAACCCCTATCCGGACAAATCCGGCACGCATTTTGAAATGCGCATCCCCTTTACCAAACAGTGGATGGTAAGTTAAGCTCTGTTACACTTTTTTTTGCGATTTCTTTGTAATTGTTCCTGGTTTTGCATAAATATTTAACTTGATTTTTTTACTATTTTATAAAAAATTTAGCCTCTAATAAGCGAACGAAAATCACAAGTTTTCACTTTGTAATGTAGCGATTTTTTCTACTCAGCGTTTTACATAAATTTCCGCCGTTTATTCTTCTCGTATTGTCTAGATAGCCAGATTTCAGTTTTTTGAATAGCGAACTCGAGTTTGGCCATCTAGACTATACGCAAGAAAAAGCGGCGGAAATTCATGTAAAACGCAGAGTAGAATATTTGTTTATCTAGAAAATAAAATAATTTCCAGGGAAGTTTCCTAGATAATTGCGAGTATTAAAGAATTACAAAAAAAAATTATTTCACCAAAGAACTTTTTACAGAAGCAAGATAATATTGGGAAGTACACTTCTAACCAGTTATCTCAACACCTTAGAGATATTAAGTGTTCACTTAGTTGAGTAGTGGGCAGCTTGACGAGCTGAAAACGGTAAAAAACTGTTAACTTGAATTTAGACGTTTTTTCCAAAATCGACAGTTTTTTGGAAACTTACTTAGGTAGTTGATGTATATTTATCGGAACTTTTTCCTGAACTTTGACCTGAATTTTTCCCAAAAAATAGTAAATTACACGGAAAGACAATTTTGGGGGTCGAAAATGTCACCCTATTGTCAAAATATGTGCACACGCGTGTGGCGTTAAGATAAATCGCCACTGTTGAATTAAGCACTGATTAAAATTAGAGCAAAAAAAGTGTCATCCTCTGACATAAGACGAGATAGAGTATATAATTAACCCATTGCTAGACGCATTTATTATCTTAGTCCATGGTTAGAGAAATATGTCAGGTATAAAATGACAGGTGCACGACCTCAATTTTCATCCATGCGAGATTCGTTACAAATAACTGCGTTAATACTATTCCGATATCAGTAAGCGAAATCAATATACCGAATTGATCAAAATTAGGGCCCGTTTATTGTTTTTGGGTGTTTTAAAACTTTAAAATATGGTAGTAAGTTTCGCAAAAACAGGATTTATCCAGAAAATCTTGAGTTATTAAAAAACCCTGATATTTTCCAGAAAATTTAGATTTTTTATAAAATAAGATTTTTCTAAAAACCTTGATTTTTGCAGAAAATCTTTATTTTTTATGAAATATCATTTGTCAGAAAACTCTGATTTTTATAAAATACGATTTATCAAAGAACCTTGTAGTCCCAAATCTTTTTTTTTTTGAGAAACTCGAAATTTAAGAAAAAAATGAAATTTTGAGATAAAGAATTTGAAGTTTTCAAAAATCTGGTTTTCAGAAAAGAAATCGAAAAAATCTATACAAAAACATCATTTTTACAAAAAAAAAAAAACAAGCATTTATATACACCATCACCTGCTTCAAGTAACACTAATTGCTTAAAGTAACAACGTTTTTTTCATTTTGGAGGTACTTTAAACGCGAGGGGGTGTATAAAATGACAGGTGTACGACTTCAATTTTCAGCTATTAGAGATCCGTTACAAATAAGTGCGGCCGCCCGTTAATACTATTCCGATAAAAAGTAAGCAAAATCAATATCTCGAATTGATCAAAATTAGCGTCCGTTTATTGTTTTCGGTGTTTTAAACACAAAGTAAAAAAAAAATATTGAGTTGCCGATTTTGTAAGTAGGTGAGAAGCGCATCACATAATAGAACATCGGGTCCATACTTGCCGATAGGGAAACATATGGTAGGAAAGTGTGAACACAATATTGTTTTGTTAAATGGTACATCCTCGGCTATTATCAGCTTTTTTGTGCAGACTAAGAGGCTAATTGTGGTTTAAAGACAAACAAAGATTGTAGGTTTTATTTTTGCCTTTTTTCGAATCACGCTTTCACCCAAAAACTGCACTTAATACGAAATCATTGCGTGTTGCGATAATAAATACTTCTTTTGTCCCCCAAAATAGGCTAAAATTGTTTTTTTCAAAGGAAGTTGATTAATTAGGCAAAATTACGAGCATTTGGAAAATTAATAGAATGCACAAAATACATCTGTAAATTTAACATAAATCGCGAGCTAAATGGGAAGATAATAGAAAGTAAACTGGTTTTATTCAGAATAAAAAAGTAGATTGTAGTTTCCTAATCCAGTTTTACATCACGTTTACTGGATCACGTGATAATTAGTAATTTCGCGTTAAAATTTCCAAAAATGGCTTTAAAACTCTTAAACGCGGCTTTTGACCGTCTGGCATCGCCAAAATCCGAATTTGCAGCAAAAATCGAAAATCCATAGAATAATTGGCATTTAAATAATGTTCACAAGTCAAATTTTCAGAATAATGGTCTGTATATAACACTAGCTCATATACAGACCATTATTGCCTTTTGTACGAACTGCCTTGAAACTGATGATAATAATACATCTGTTCGAACAGCTGTCAATTTTTATTTCCAGTCTCACACGGTTGGTTATGCTCACGCAAAAGTTAAAACTTATTTTAATTTTCCTGGAATTGGATTTTTTGGAATTTTTACTATTACATTATTTTATTGAATGACATTGTAAACTTCGTTGAAAAAACTAAAGCTTGTAATTATGACAAGCTGTCTCCTAGGGGTTAGTCCATCCACTTCTTTCCTTTGGAAGTTAACATTTCGTTAGTACCAGCATACGATTTTGCTTAAAATATTTTTCGAGAAAACATTTTTCGTGGGACAAATGTAAGTTTCTAATAAAACCGCCATAGTACTCATAGTTTTTTTACAAATACAATCGCTTCTCACAAGTTTCATTATTTGACGTACGAATGTTTTTTTTCTTTTAACCCCTCAATCATAACAAATCCACGTTCTAACCGGAGAACATCATTCTTCCGTCAGCGTACTTCTTGGCCGTAAATTTAATTCTTAAATAATTTACTTGACATGATGTGTAATTTGCTTGTCATCCAATGACTATGACGCGCGACACCGCTTTGTTCCTTGTACGATTTTGCGTCAAAATTTGACAGAACAAATTTTTTCGAATTTTTTTTCTGCGCCAATCAGCAAGTGAACGATTTATCATGTCGACAGGTAATCATTTCGTATGAAGTGCTCTTGGCGCATAAATAGTAAAAATGTAATGCATAATCAAATACAAAAGAAATTGTTTAGCTCTTTTAGATCACACTTATTACAGCAGCAAATTTTTGAATATTTTACTATTTTCGTAATTATTTTTGGAAAAATAATGTAATGTAAGTGATCTTGGTATAAAAAGTCTGTGTGTACTGTATATTAGTCCAATGAGAGCCAAGCCCCTAATTAAATACACTATCGGAAAGATGGTTATAAGGTATATGATTTGGTCGCTACAATATCATAAGGTTTTTTTGTGTGAGATTATAAAGTTTGTTTGTTGGGAAAACGGCCTAATTTTTCAATAATGACTTTGTGAGGAACAATTTTCGAGGGACATCTAAAATGGTCTTATTATTTGTAAATATGAAATCATGTCTTTTCCCGAAAATTTTTTATATGGATTTACGTATATCTTTTTTTTTGAAAATTGGTCGCGTTTTATAATCTTAGGTCTACATTTTATATGATTATAACATCACAGGGTCACTCGAAAATAAATCTAAAAGTTTTTAAGCCATGACCTTATAACCAAGACCCTATTCCCGTATTGAAACAAATTAAAAAATGCGTTGTTATGTGCTTGCGAAATATGTTAAAAAGACTTCTATAACTGGCACGATTGGGAAGCCGTTTTTTGCGGTTAAAAGCGCATGACTTTTATTTTGTCATTATTCAGAAAAACTATACGGCAGCTCTCAAGCATTGCACATTTTGTGTCTCGGGTCCGATCGGGTTGGATTACAACCGACAAAATGGACATTAAAATGTCATCGCCATTACTTTGATCCTTTCAATTAAAAAAAGAGCGTTTTTTATATTTTTTCAGTCATTTGGTCTATAAAAAAGGGGTTGGGGTGATCATGCTGTGTTTCACTTTTGGCAAACTTCCTTGGCATTGAATTCGATATGCCATCAATTCAAATGTTTATGTCAAGTCACGATAAATTACATTTTTTATTATTATCCCAGTTTAAAATATAGGGGTAAATACTTTCTAGTTTCCGTATTATGCATCTCCATTTCGGACTTCCGTTTATTTTTTTTTGTGCCTCACGAATTACATATATTTCGGGCTTTTAAGGCTATTTGTTAGTATGAGATACGTTTATTCATCTAAACAAGGCCAAAAACAATATTTTAGGAAACAAAAACTGCTCATAAAAAGTTTCGAATTCAATAGAAAAACCTGATTTTTTATGTGGGAAATTCATATAATTATGGAGAATCTGTTGTGGCAGAAAATAACTTTACACCAGTGTTGTTAATTTAGCAAATTTCGAAAACTCGACTTTTTTTTTTTGGATTGAGAAAATTCAATAAAGGTTGTCAAAAACAATTCTGAGTAAGAAATAACCGACGAAAAAACATTTTCTTCAAAAAAATTTTCGACAAAAAAAATTTTCCTCAAAAAAATTTTTTTCGAAGAAAAACATTTTTTCAAAAAAATCCTTCTGTGAAAATTCACGGTACTACCAAATAATGTGAACCACACGAATAACTATACCACTTAATTCTTGATAGTACCGTGCAATTTCGCAGAAATAACTTTTTGAAGAAAACTTTTTTCGACGTTTTCGGTGATTGTTTTTTTCTGGGAAACAGCAGCGTGGCTTTGGATCCTAAATGACATCATTCATTTTATGTCAAGCGACGATATTTTACAATTTTTAAAGTCTTTAATGTCGTTTAAAAAGTAGGTCTAAATAAACAGTTTCCGTTTATTGAGCTAACCGCCGTTATGTCTAAACAAACTGCAAATGTATATTTCTGTGTTTCAATTTTTTTGTGTGTCTATTTTCTTTTTAACTCTTGCAAGAGTTATTGGTGCGTTAAAAATAGTGTAAAAATCAAACAGAGCCAGCTGGGATAAGTTACGCCGATTTTCCCGGTAGATCGTTCCTTTTTAACCCCTGATAAGAAATCTAAACGAAATTGGGTTTACAGCGGTGATTTTTAATACGGTTTTTTTTTCTTAAGACGTTGTTAAGCCATCCGACTTTTTTACTGATAGGATCATGTAAATAAACATTTCGGCTAATTGGTTCCATTTTTTGAAATGGTGTTAACAAAGTGGTGTAGAAATATTTAAACGGCTCTTAAATAATATACCAAAGATGAATCAATAATTTGGTACGTGTTGTAGTTTCCATGTTTTTTGGGTATATATAATTTCCTAATTGTTTATAATTAATTGTGTACATTAACTCCTAGGCGAATGTTTAGTTGGTAATTCGGGCTTTTTTTTACTTTTTTGGTTTTATCATTTGGTTAGAGGTCTTTTGTAACGTTTTTTCCTATTTTTGACATTTATACAGAAAGTCTCAAATATTGTAGCGTGAAATCGTAAAAATTATTTTTTTAAATTTTAATGTAAATGTTAGAAACGTAATTAAGAGTTAAACGTAAAAAAAAGTGAACACATATCATATAAATTATATAATATTTAATTTATTTACAATAATCAATATATATATTTATATATTTATATTGTAACTTTCTCATGAACTAATCCGCAAGATAACGGAGCAAACCGGGACATCTGCAAGATAATGGCGCACTGCTTAAGACATAAAAATATATTTAATTATATCATATAAATTATATCCTATACAGTCAGGTATCTCTAGATGTGCATTTTCCATTTTCAAAAAACGTGCACATCTAGAGTGACATGCACATCTAGAGAGACATGCACATCTAGAGAGACATGTACATCTAGAAAGCGCACATCTAGAGAGACCTGACTGTATGTTCACTTTTTTGGTTTTACCACGATTTGCGTCTGTACATTAAAAGCTTAAAATAATTTTTACGTTTTCACGCTACAATATTTGAAGATTTCTGTAACATTTATATTTGCGTATTCATTTGAGTATTATATGATCTAATACTTTTTTTATCAATCACTCTCGTCAGATTAATATTCATGTTTTTTCTTGAGTGCATTCCTCGAGGCCCTCGGTTAACCAAAAGAAAAATAAAGATGACTCACCGGCATGAATCACTTTCGAGGATGTGTAACATAATTGCGGTTCACCAGTGGCGTTCTTAAAAGGTTTAATAAGCTAGAAGTCATCGGGTAGTATATCGAGATCCGGCTGTGTACACTCCTACTCGACTTAATCGGATTAGACATGCAACTAACTCTTACACGAACTATGATTCATTTTTACAAATCGACATTTTTACGCTCGGTCATTTTTTTTCGTTTCTTTGGTTTCTTCTCGCCCCGAGAAAAAAAATAACATTTTTTTTTTGAAATCAAACTCAAAAACGCGGTGGACATGACAAAGTGGTTCGTAACCCGGGCGAATTCCGGGGAACATTGCAAATATATCAAATAAAAAAAAAACGGGGGAACGCGAAATGCTTAAGCCGTCGGATTGTGGCGAAAGCGTAGACCATAAACTCGGTATTTTATGCACAAGAGTTAAAACGATGAATGCTTAATCAGAGCTGCGTTAATCGGGTATTAATTGTAGAGCAAATCAAACTATACTTTGAACATGATTTTTTAAAGTAAAAATTTGGGACACGAGCCGCTAAGGGGCTAAATTAACATATTTTTTCGGTACAATTGAAGTTTTTATGGTTTTGTGTGGTTAAGATCGTTGTGATCGAAGCACTTGTGAAACGTGCCTGGCATTTTCAAAGGGGTAACCGAGAGTATTTGTGTAATGCCTAATCCCAAGTTGCGGCGTTAACTCGTAAGGGCAGATAAACTTCAAAAATGTTTTCATAAGTTCGATTTTTCGGAATACTTTTTGAATACAGTCCTCCCTCCCTTAAGTGCCGCACTCAAGTCGCCAAAAACGCGGCACTTAAGGGATGGTTTCCCTCCGAAAGCCATTTTAAATATAAGAGAATGACAAAATTTAATTTTAAAAGTGACACAAATGAGGGTTTTTTCACATGGAACGACACTTAAGGGATGGGCGGCACTTAAGGGAGGTAGTACTGTATTTTCAAAATTCCCGCTTTATGAATCATTTTTGGGCTTTTTGCGTTCAAACTTAAACTTTTTGTCAGTGTAGATTTGGATATTTAGGGCTAGATATATGTAATTCAGAAGTTCAAGTTTTGTCACCAAGCAATTAAAGAAAACATATTTGTATTGACCTTTTTTATATTATTTTTTCACAATTGTAGCCTTAGCTTACTATAAACTAGTTTTGTCCGTTAAATCTTCAGATAATTGAGGCTATATTTTCCAAAACAAAAAAAATCAACTTTTTGGCCTGTTTCCATGTCATTTACTTTTTAGCATTTATAAAAAAATATGTTCATTAATACCAAGCGATTTGACGCTTCAAAAATGGAATGTATTCTGAAGTTTCCCTATTCATACCAACCACTTGACCGTTAGCTGTCTAAGTGGCTATTAAAATTGTCATCTTAATTTTTGTCTCCAATAATTGCGGCAGCCAAAAAAGGACAAATTACGAGCGTGGTGTGTTTTTTATCATTTTTTTTATTTCTGCTGGAATGACCGTGTTCAAACGAAAAGTCCTCTTTAGGCTTCTTACTCGAATATCAATTCATGATTTTCAAAAAAACTTTTTTGCTAAAACAGCATTTTAAGGGGCTTTGTTATAAGGTCTGAGAGATTTGGTCCGTTATTCGGTCTTATGGTCTTTTTAAGGACCAAGGTCCAATGGTATTTTCAAAATCATTTTGGGTCAAAAACTTTAAAATCATGTCTTTTTATACTTTTTTTTGACTGAAGACCTTATAAGGCTTTAAGATCTTTCAAAAATGCATTTAAGGTCCTATGGCCATATCTTCTTAAGACCTTATAACCTGTAGATATTTTGATCGTTGGTCTAAAAAGTAGAAAAAACATGATTCTACTCGGCGTTTTACATGAATTTCCGCCGTTTTTTTCTACCGCATTTTATAGCAGGCGATATTCGAGTTTTTGACGTCTGGAAAAAACTCGAGTTCTATCTAGAACATGCGAAAAAACGTCGGAAATTCATGTAAAACGTTGAGTAGACAATCTGAACCGCTTTGAATGCATGAAATAATTATTTCATAATCACTAGAGTGATTTTATCAAAAAAAAAATTAGTTATCCGGCTACTTGACCGTTAGCTGTACAAGTGGCTATTAAAAGTGTCATCTTAATTTGTGTCTCCAATAATTGCGGGGAGAGGGGCGCGAAAAAGGGACAAATTACGGTGTGATTTAAACATTTTTTAATTTTATTTCTGCTGGAATGAGCCAGTTCAAACGAAAAGTGCTCTTTGGGCTTCTTAACCCGTTGCCGCGTAACCTTTTAGGGTGATCCAGCTGCTCATCGGGTTCGATAGAACACGCCGATCCCGTCTTTTTTCCGACTGTCGAAATAATGACGGATTGAAATAGCATTTTAACCGTTAAATCAACAGGAAAAAATACCCTAGTCGACAAAATTGATTAATCTACTAAACAAGAAAGGGGGCACTACATCATCGCCAATAATTTGCTCAGTTAGAAAAAAAGGAAATTCCCGGAACGAATTTGACACGATAATTAAACCCTTCAGAAATATCGGATTCAGTTGTGTGAATCGGCAGTTTTTAATTGACAAAAAATATTGTATACAAATTACGTACAGTCTGTCACTCCCTACGTATATTTTTGAGAAAAAACCAAGTGCTGGATATTTTCGTAATATTTGGACAATATGAATATTTTTTGGTAAAAAGGGTCTCTAATTACTGGCCATTAGTAATGGCCCATTACTAATGGGAGTCTCCAAAGTAGGGACGGTTTCCAAAGTAACGTCGGGTGTTACCAAGTAAGGGACAGTTTTTAAAAACAACAAATCGTCCCTTACTTGGCGGCCCACAAATAGTTATATTTAAAACTTTTGACAATCCAATTTATCCCTATTGTGGGTCTTTTTAACTTATTTTTCTCTACGATATACTTTTGAAAAACCAACTTTTGGTTATCGAGTTATTTCCAAAAAAAAGTTAGACTATTCGGCTGGTGTTTTTTAAAATCCTTTTGTGCTCCATTAAAAAAACGCACTTTTAAAATTAATCTGACGCAAAAAAGTACGAGCGAATCAGTGTTGTAAAACAAGTGTGATTATCCATATTTAACCTTTCACGATATCCCATCCGACAGTTGTGTTCTAAAACTGGACGAGTTGTAAACAGCAAAATATATAATGGCACGGGAGAGGCGTAGATTAGCTCACCATCCACATAACACTAAATACAACACGCATAATATTTTTACGCTGAGTTCTAAAACTACCCAAAATGGGAGAAATGGTATTAAATAAACTATCCGCGGTTTTTTACGAGTTCGATGTGACTTGTCATATGTATATTTAATGGCTCGATTTAACCCCAGTGGTTAATTGTAGAATGCCATTCACTGTTTTGAGTTTGACCTTGTGGATAAAATGATGCATTTTATAACATAGACTGTGATTAAAATAATGATTTTAGACTGTTAGGTTTATATTATATAAATTATATATTATGGAATAACGCTATATTTGAATACCAAAAAAGGTTATTAGGCGCGCGTAACCAATCCAATGACAAATCAGCCCCGCTAAGCGGGCTAAAATTGGATATGTAACTAGTTTCAAAACAAAGCAGACCCGCAAAACGGGAGTCAAAGCATGTTTTTTTTTCAAAGTTTATTATCTTGGCTTACTAGGAGTCAACCCTGGTGTTATAAATTAAAAATTTGGTGACCAAAACTGGGTCAAGTTGGTATTTCAATATCTGCTGAATATTACATAATAATATAAATTTCCAAAAAAAGAAACATATATGTTCCTTGCCATGTATCCAGGCTTTATTCTGAAAAGAAAACTAACAGACCAGGACTTCATAAAGTATTAATTGTAAGCGAAATTAAAACTATATGCCTTGAAAGTGGTGCTATAAAAACTTTTTATTCCGATTTTACAACGTTTATGTTTTTTGTTGATCCAGTGCCAGATTATCTTCGGTCCAGAGATATATGTGACGCGTTCTCGTAAGGGCCTTGCCTTTTTTGTTTTACTCCTTCAATTTTAAATTCAGCAATGAAAAGGTCAATTTGTCAAGATGTTATTTCTGGAACGTTTTTTTTTTTAATTCCGTTGTTTATTCGAGCTCAGCTGTTTGTCCCTATGTTTGAATAAAGAAACAATTATATAGTATATATACACCGGGTGCGGTGTTATCAGGCGCACAGTTATCAGGCGGGTTTTCCCGCTCGTTGAGTTATCAGGCGGGTTTTTCCCCAAAAATCTTTTCAGTTTTCCGCCTACGCCCTGTGGAGTTATCAGGCACCCTGCGCAGTTATCAGGCACCCTACGAAATTTACTCTACGAAATTTACTCTTTTTGCTCGTTATTCTCCAATTTCAACTAATACACTAATTCATATATCCAGTAATAATTATATTCGCTACAAGGTAGCGGCATTCAGCCATATACCATTTTGAGATTGAAGTTCTAATTAATAATTAAAACTAATTAATAATTAGTAATTATTCTAAAAGCTAAGAATGACTTTAATGAATAGTGATACGAAAATTGTCCCCCTTTCTCTCTCAGATATGATACATATCAAAGTGTATTTATAATGTTTTTTAGTTCAACTAAACAATGAGTCATATTATAGGATCTTAAAATTCCCCG
>SCLG01000091.1:452796-492464 GCA_004367875.1 Oikopleura albicans | reverse complement strand
TATATATATATATATATATACTATATAATATAGTATATCAAGCATGAAAAGTTGCAACATGTTCTATTATAGAAAATATTTTTGAAAGATAAGGAAAAATAAGGACGAGTGAAAGAGGAGTACGAGGATATTATTTTTCCCTTATAAACTTTCTAGAATAAAAAAAGTTGTCACTGTTCGTGTTTTTCATATAATACAGAGTGAACGGTATAAAAAGCGACCAATTGTTGACAAGTGAAATGTCGCAGATTGCGTATTCAAGAATTTTTGTCAACAATTGGTCGCTTTTTATAACGTCCAGCCTGTATCTGCTCAAATACGGTATATGCCCTTTTTAGTGGCGAAAAAAGCGTTTTTTTATTTTTATAATGGTTTGCCAGACAGTTTCACAATTTCATCAAGTTGAGCCAGTTAATCTCCCGTCGTTTCATCTCTAATCCAAGGCTCATGTTCAAGCCGAAATGGATATCAAAACGGATTATGCATAAGTCACACCCTACGTGCTTTCTTCTGACGGGGATTTAACCCTTAAGTGTTCAACCTTTTTAGCCTGCATATTTAAGCCCGTCAGATTATAGGCTTTTTGTGCGTTATGTCATTTTTATTATTTTCTTTTCGGCCAATTGTGTCCGGACATCATCATCAAAAAACGTGCACGTTAATTATTTCCTATTTTTTCAATTTATGTATATTTAAAGTTGTTTATGACTATCCGGTCCAAGCCGATTGAGTTCGAAGCCAGGGATTTATTACGGGTTTTATTATACGTGATTGTTTTTTCTTGATCTTTCGGGCAGTGAATGTGAGATAAAACTACCGCGTGTGCGCGATAAAAAAAATCGTGGAAGAATCTAGAAATAACAAATATATCCACTGTCTTTACTGGTCGAGGATATTTTCCGCCGTTTTTTCTAATTTTCTAGATAGCCAAACTCGAGTTTTTTTCCGCATGTCAAAAACTCGAATATCGCCGTCTAGAAAATGTGGGAGAAAAGACGGCGGAATTTCATGTAAAATGCCGAGCAGAATATGTTTCCTTATTTTTTTTGGAAAATAATTTCTGGAAAAAAAAATAATCTTTAATTCACAATAAAGAATGTTTTAAAATCATTTATGTCCGGTTTTCCATCAAGGTGAATTCTATTCGTATATCCGCAAGAGGTCAACCCCGAGCTCGATATCAAAAAAATCCAATGTTACATTTTACTATTGCCTTACTAATTCCGCAATCACTACAACCAATGTTTTTTTTATTTTTTTCTGTATGAGAAAAAAAAATATTTCATTATCTTTTACAGATTTGAACTAAGAATTTTAACGGGTTTGTCACCAAAGTTGAACCGCACACGTTCCGTAGTTGAACCGCAAGTATGACGACCGGTGGTGATACTGTGACCCGAAATAAATTTTCAAAAAAACTAACGTGAATTTGACTTGATTATTTTTCATGCTATATAAAATGTCATATAAATCAATTATTCTCTATTTGTCTATTGATAGTATAATAATTGTTAAAAGTCGTATAAGTGGAGTATAGTCATGACATTGAAAGAAACGAGAAATGAATAAAAAAAAGACCGCTGAGATTAGCTGTAGAGCGTGAGAACTTTTTTACATCAACGAGATCAATAAATGGGAAATAAAATAATGAAGATAAAGATGGCCATTTTTGTTTTATTCACCCGAGTCGTATATCACTATTTGTACATTGAAAAAATTGTACAAAAAATGCGTTTCTTGCACAACTGACACGTGAAAGTAATTTTAGTGTATTTGTACATATATATTTTTTCAGTATATAATACTCGGCGTTTTACATGAATTTACGCCATCTTTCCTCCCGCATTTTCTAGATAGCGATATAAATTATATAATATAGAATTTCGAGTTTTTGACGTGCAAAAAAGTTCGAGTTTGGCGATCTAGAAAATACTGAAGAAAAACGGCGAAAATTCATGTAAAACGCTGAGTATAATATAAGATTCGAACTTAGGGCCTGTTTAAAATAATATTTAGACAAAAAATATCATAAATTACAGGGGTCGACAAATAAGGCTCCCTCAAGTTAGGGGAAAAAAGCTCAAATAAGGGTCTCTGATTTTAACAATTATTACTACGGACAATTAATTACAACAATTAAAACCGCTAATCCTAGGTTGTGGATTAATTAGCGTCGAGTTGCCATATAACTTATATGATATAAGGGTCGGTTTTTCGAAATTTGGCGACCCTCTGTAATGAACAGCGCTTATGTGTTTTACTTGAAGCAATGCTGAATTATTCTTGATTAACACAATAAAACCATAATATTTGAAATCGATAACTGTATGTTAAGTTTCAGTATCATTAACCTACATATCTCATTTGCATGGTTATTTATAATTAATCTGGAACTATTTACTTAAGGGTTACATAACTTGAAAATCAGTAGGTTATACTGTGACACGCTGTAGGTTAATGAGTTAGTGCACCGACCATATTGACAAGGGTTACTGTAAAATTCTGACACGACTTTGAATCCATTTTTTGTTGTTTTTGAGTTTTGGCCAAGACTGATTTTGGAAAGTCATTTTTAATGTTTTCTTTAAGTGGGTGTATCTTTTTTTTGGTCATGGTAATTTGGTGCATTCATCAAAATTACGTCTAAGGTTAACACACACTTTCAGAATCAGACGCTAACTCATTAGGTAATTACTGGTTAAAATCTAAGTACAATCATCAGTAGCGGAACAAATTGATTATCTCTACTCTGGGGGTTAACGTCATAAAACGTATTTAAGAATTTGACTCGGATGTTAACTTCATTGACGTAAGAGCATTTTTCTGTTTTTTTTTGTAATTATAACTTCCGTTCCTGAAAATATTTGACAATTTATGTACCCAAAAATATGCAACACACTTTTTAATGTTAACTTTATTTATATTATACTGTTAACATTTTCTGTTTAGTGGAAAAAATGATTTTTTTAGTTTTAAAATTATTGATTACTGTTAGAATTATATTTATAGTGCTAATTTTTTTTTCTATTATTCAAATTATTTTTTAACACTTTTTATTTTAGTGTTAAAATTACACTTTTAGTGCTTGAAGCATTATTGCCAGAATTGCACTTTTAGTGATTCATAACATTTTAATAAGTGTTAAAATTGCATCTTTTTTGTTGCCATTTTAATTTTTTAAGTGTTAACTCTCAAGGAGAATGGGTGAAATGGTAACCCATAGTGGAAATGCACACAATTCGCCCTGGAAGTTAACATTTCTCATTTTGTGTTAATAACCTATGTTTAATGTAAAAAAATCTTGCAAAAGTTTCTTTAGGTGTTACAATTGTATTTTTAGTGCCAAATCACTTTTTCTTTGGCACTTTTTGTGATAAAATGTTCATTTTTTGGGTTCAGGATTGTAAATTCAGTTGTGTTAACCAAAATCCAAATAGCTAGACCGAGCTGGTTCGACAAAATTTATCTTCGTCAAGAACGAATAAAAAAAAATGTTCCAAAAAAAAAATGTTGACAAGTAACCAAGTGGATTTAGCTAAATAAACTATTGTGTGAGTGTAAACAGTTGACGGGTATTTAACCGTTGAGTGCAAGGGAAAGCCACCTATACTTCAAAAGAACTTTCCCGAGATTGGAAGACACAATACAAATCTACAGTCATTAATCCACTACTCAAGTCGTCACTCAAATACATGGTGCTTTAATAATTACTTTGAGATGCCGATTTTTTGGTGAAAGTTATTTGGGTAATAACTGGCATGTCAAAAATTTGAAATTAAACTATTCGCTTTTGAAGCTGTGATAGTTTTTTTTATCTTGTCAATCTACGTAAGATACAGCACATAATCAGTCACTTTATAAAGTATGAAATAAAAATGTAACACTATTAGTGGNACACTCATGAAAAACATGAAATTAACCACTATAAGTGCGATTTTAATACCAATAGTGTCATTTTAATACTAAAAGTGTAATTTTTAAAAGTGTAATTTTTGAGGATAAACACTAAAAGTACACTTTGTATTCTAGAATTTTAACTTTTACACTAAAAGTGCAATTTTACCACTAATAGTGCGCTTTTAATACTTATCGTTCACTTTTACAGCATATCAATGCTTTCACTAAAAATGAGGTTTAAACACTAAAAGTGCAATTTTGACACTAAAAGTGCAATTTTGACACTAAAAGTGCAATTTTGACACTAAAAGTGCAATTTTGACACTAAAAATGCTGTTTCAACGCACACAATGCAAGTTTAACATTAAAATTTATTAGATTAAAAAAGTTAAAATAAATCCAATTGAATAAATTACATCTTTCAATCGCGGTAACTTGTCGAAGATAATTTGTGGAGTATTTTATTTTTTTATTTCTTAAGGACAGAACATGTATAAATTTCGTCTAACCAGCTTTGTCTCGCCGTATAATTTGCCATTTTAACTGGTTTACAAAAAATAAAGCCAAATCGCCAAAAAAAAAAGCGAGCGCAAAATTATCGGATTTAATTCAACCAAAAATACTCCATATATTCAACGACATTTATAACGCAAGGCAACAAATCAAATCTAACAGTTTTTTTTTTATTAACGAATATTTTTTTTTTCTATTTAGGCAACCCAAAATAGTGGCGAAACTAAAAATATTGAAGTAAGGAGCTTTCAAATTCACCGGTGTGGTTTTTCTTTCTGTACATTTAATAATACTCAAAGTAGGTTACCATTACGGGTTAAGATGTTTTTGGAGCCATTTGACATTTTTGAAATTTCTCAAATGAGTGATTTAAGAAACTTGTGTTTTGTACTTTCTTTAAAAAAACGCAAAGATGGCGAGTGTAGTACGAATGTATTGTTGAATTATCCCAAATATCACCTTATTCCTGCTGTGGTAAATAAATTAATCGGATATTTAAAGGGTCCAAATATTTCCGAATGGGAGAAAATCACGAATTTTGATGTTCATTAGTCTCTAGGAGTTAAAATGAACCATTGAATTTATACCGTATTTAGGAATCTATCTATCTTAAAAGAATACCTAGAAAAATAATTTATTGATTGGCCGTATCCCCGCTGTTATAATCGTCCTAATTGAATTTTATAGTTCTTAAAAATTGCACAAAATTTACATAATCGTTAAAAATGTAATCGGTCAAAATAGAAAAAAAATCCAGACGGCGGTTTTCTTCAGTCTTTTTTCATTCATTTTTTTCTTGTCTGTTTTTTGTCAGGTACCTTTTTCTGGTCAATTAAGAATTACTACCAATTTAAAATTTCCGAAGCTTTTATAGCAAAAATGAAACGATAACAGAGTGAAACATAACGGCGTAGGGAGCGTTCTTACGTGGTATCAAATATATATTTTTAGTTCGTCAGTTTTCCTTTATAACAAACGGTTCTCGATTTTATGAAACATTAGAATTATACCGAGATACAACCTAACAGCGCAGGGGTCTACATTCGCGCTATTAAATTCTTTGTTTATTTTCATTTATCGCAAACGGTTCTTCGTTCATTTATAGTTCTTAAAAATTGCACAAAATTTACATAATCGTTAGAAAGGTAATCGGTCAAAATAAAACCCCCACGCGGCGGTTTTGTTCAGTGTTTTTTTTTCATTCATATTTTTTTCGTGTGTTTTTTTTTCTGTCAGGTCACTTATTTTTTTCTGGTCAATTAAGGATTACTACCAAATTGGTAGTACCAATTAGACATTTCCGAAATAGCTCTTGTTCGGGAAGATGCCGCGATTATGATTTTGACAGGTTAACCGATTGACGGATGTGCCAACTGTTGTGCGATTGTTTATAAACAATGTTCATGTTTTCGATTTGCATGAAATTGTCATTATGATTGTGGAAATAATTTCCAATACACGAGGCGGCCTTTTATTTATTACTCGAAAGCGGTAGTGTGCCGGACACCACTATTTTACAACACTTTTGATCCGAAATATACACTACATGAATTGTGGGTTCTCAGAAGACGTTAGGAAAAAGAATATTCGTGAACTGAAAATTTTAAAATTTCCTGATTTTTAGTCTCGATGGTTTTATTTTTACCAAATTTACAAAAAAATATATAAAGTCCTTAACCATTTATGGGACGTTTTCGATTCTCGAAAATAGCGTCCGATTTTTATTTAGAATGACCCCATTTTGGCCAAAAAAGCGTCCGATAAATGAGCGTCCGATAAATGAGCGTCCGATAAATGGTTAAGGACTGTATACTCAAATATATTTAAGTTGTCAATATAAACAAATTTCATTTTCGGTTTAAAGCCTGGAATGAGGGGGGACCCGCAACATAAAAATTAGTGTATGATTAAAACGCGTAGGTTGTATCCTCTTAATACTGTTTTTACCTCCTCCAAACACTGTCTTCAGTAATCATAATTTTACCTGATTGATTTTTTTACTAAAATTATGTTTTACTAAAATTACGGCTTACTAAGATATATAGAAAATCAAAATTCGTATGTAATCAATTATTTTGAAAAAAATGTGTTTTTTTGGTGTTTTTCTAGGCAAAAATCAAGCTGCATGTTCAAGCAATTTTTCAAACTTGGTGTCCAGGGGTTGAAAACTTTAATGGTGATAATTTGTTTGGTTCAGTTTAGGGATCAATGAAGCCATTTAGCGATTTTATTAGGCTTTGTTTTTTTTTACTATTTTTACCAAATTTTTATCATTCATGTCAAAATTCAAGGAAGATATATTCAATAATGCGTAAAAGCCAATCCCATCATTAGTGACCGGTAATTACACGATTTGTCAATTTATCGTTCACAGACTATACACACTATGTGATGACGATGACATTTTCCGACAACGAAAAACAAAAACAGCTGCATCGTTCGGCATTTGCCCGTTCAGGAAAAATAAAACATTTGTCATCACTTTTTTACTGTTATTTTAGTGATCTGGGCAGGTGCCTTTCGAAAATCCGCACTTGTTTCCATTTACGTCACATTTTTATTTGAAGATTTATAACAATAAAAATAATTAGAGAAAATTTTCGGATTAAAACTCAAATTAGGCGGTAAACGTTTTAGTATCAACAAGCAAATTACATTATTAGGATTTATTCAAGCACTATTAGGTTTTATTTGAACACTATCATTTTTTTAATTCAATACTATCACATTTACAGTCCTCAATTCCTTAACTGCCGCTCCTCTAAGTGCCGTCCATACCTTAAGTCCTGCGTTTTTTCAGTTTGAATAATCATCCCCTAAGTGCCGCGTTTTTTTTTCAAAAATACTGATTTTTTTGAACTTTTAAGTTTTAGGCTCCATACAAACACTATTAGTTCAAAGTTCGAACAATTTTAGGTTGTAATCGAACACTATTTGCTTTTGTTCTTTCGTTGATAGGTTTAAATCAAACCATAAGATTTATTTTAACACTATTTTATTATATCTGAACACTATTATAAATAATTTGAGACATACATTTTGAGCACTAATAAACTTAGATCGAACACTTTCACAACTATAAGTTATTAAAACTAGTGCAAAAATACCGTCCTTAATAGGTATCATTTTTGAAAGCACAAATATAAACTCAGGCAAAAATTTATTTGCATTTTTAAGGGAACTGAACATTTGTTGCCATTTTTTGTACTTCAAAATTTATTTATCAAAAAAAATGATGGATTTGAAACACTCTTATGGTATGTGTTTTTTTTTCGTTTTGTTTGCTCTTTTATTATGAGACAGCTGAAATTGCGTGTATATTTTCTCGCCGTTGAGTCAATACGGTATGTTCCCATGAACGGTAATCATCTCAAGTTCAATGGGTCTTTGGGAACGAAAGTGTTTACTTTGATAAGGCTGACTTTTTTATCGGAACAGTTACTAGCATGATGATTAGACAGATATTTTTTCTCTCATTTAACCCCTTGGCACAGGTGAAAAATGACACTTTTGGTCATCCAATAGTGTCATATTACAAACCGGGACCAATATGAAATTATTGGTATGTACTTAGGAATTCTTAATAAGATTATTTTGTTAGGGATTAGGAATGTAACATTTTAAAGCTGTAAAATATGAAATTTGACCCCTTTTTGGATGCTTCCATCAAAAAAGGAGTCAAATTTGAGTAAAAATATGTTTGATAAGATCATGTCTTTGCAAGCATTATTCATAAGTTTGACAAAAATTCATTTTTTTTTCGGGAACAATTACAAGATGAAGAAATCGTTTTTTTTTTATTTTTAACTCTTGAGCGTTTACTAAAATTTCTATTTGGATGCACTACAAAATGACACTTCGTGTGTTTGACGAGGACGTGGACGCCGATGATACGTTAATTGAAGAAGTGACTGAAAAAGGGTTCTTGAGGCCGAGCAAGAATTGGGAAGATAAAACGCACAATGGTCGCGTTGCGGTGATACAGTACCGAATCAAGGTCGAGTGTGATCCAAATTATTACGGATATCATTGCTCGACGCATTGTGAGCCCAGAGATGACCGCCATGGCCATTATGATTGCTCACCTAATGGAAAACGGGTGTGCCTAGATGGGTGGAAAGGCGAATTTTGCAAGACGGGTAAGTTTAAAATTTACACAATTGATAAAACTTCTAAACTTCTCAATATATGCCGCCTAAAATTTATTTGAAAGAATAAAGCGACTAGTAAAATTCGATTAAAAATTATACTTGGCGTTTCATATCAATGCCCGGCGTTTTATTTTTTGTTTCGTATGGTCTAGATGGCGAGGCTCCAGATTTCTCCCACATTGAAAATGAATGTTTTTTTCGAAATATTCGTAAGGCGACCCGTACGTGACGACTTTGTAAAAAAAAGTGGTAAAAAGAGGCACGTTTTGGCGCTATAGATTATTTTCTTTCTAAAAAGCTGGAATCGGTTTTTTCGTGCGGAAAACAGGTAACTAACAACGTCCGAAATTGAATCAGGGACTGTAATAAATGGGCGTAGATCAGGCATTTTTTGTGTAACAATCATATATGGCCGTAACGTTTTGTTAAAAACCAGATATTTTGTAAAACATGATAAAAAGTGCTTCGTGATACAGAGTTGTGGTCAGTTATTTTTTGCTGATTTGGATACGTCTATTTGTCACGGCTGTATTTTCTCACGCGTATTACAACAATACAAAGTAAAACTAAAATAAAAGAAACTCTATTTAATCAGTAATCGCATATTTGTCATTGCACCAAATTTTGAAAAATTGAAGTGTTTATCAATAACCATTGACATCACGAAAAGTGTTTTCATTTGTTCTTTGGCGAATGTTACTTGAAACAGTCAGATTATAATGGACACATCACGATGAAAAATGTAGTGGCAATTATGTCAGTAAAATGACTCTCGTTTGAGTTATAGAAAAGTGTCAAGTTTCAGTGTCAAGTAATCAAAAAGTGTCACATTTCAGTGTTAAGTTATCAAAAAGTGTCAAATTATCAAAAAGTGTCACATATCAGTGTTAAGTTATCAAAAAGTGTCAAATTATCAAAAAGTGTCACATGTCAGTGTTAAGTTATCAAAAAGTGTCATGTTACAGTCCAACACTTTCACATGGTACTTACAAACAGCCATATATAGATCAATTTTATTGTAAACAACATTTTTTAATTATTATTTCGTTAAAAAATTAAAAATAATAATCAAATATTCATAATTCGATACGATATATTAATAAGCCAATATACTAGTGGCCCACTAGTAGTGGATGCATTTTTGACTTTTTTACTTTTTTTTGGATAACAGAGGGCGCATTGGAGTCCGTTTTTGAGAAAAGTGTATTTTTTCCTCATAAGTTACCAGTCCAATAATGTCCACATATTTCGAAGCAAATTCTTTCTAAAAAACATATTTTGGCGCACTTGAAAATTCTTAGTTTAACGGCCAATGTGGTATACAGGCCTGTACACAATTTATTTAAATGGCCAAAGTTTTGAGCAGCATCATCATTTGTTTTTCACGTTGTTAGTAGATGACTAGTATGGGAACATGGCTCTCGTAATGATTCTTCATTAAACAATGAACGGCGACAAAAAAAGCACAAATTGATTCATGGTTCCGTGTTTGAACAGAAAGCTCCTGCATATATTTCAACTGGAGCATAACTGTATCAAATCGTACATATGCCTAGATACACGTAAATGAAATCAGTAAGATTATTTTCTATTTTTTTTCTTTCATTTCATTGGAAATTGTGGCGCGACTCCTTAATCATGCTGTCACTGTTAATCTAAATTAGGAGATTATGTTCTGACTTTTTATGTAAGATTCACCAGACAATAAAAAACACTTTTTTGGTGATGTCAACATAACGAAAAAGTTGGTTCACTAAATTACTATTTGGTTCATATTGAACTTTGTTTTCGAGATTTTTGAAATAAATGCTCATTTTTGACGAATAATACTCGGTTTTTGACCAAACAAATTGCTTCTTTTTTAGAGAACAAATTGCTCCTTTTTGACAAAGCAAATTGCTCTTTTTGACAAAACAAATTGCTCCTTTTTGTCTTAACAAAATGCTCCTTCTCTTACAAAACAAATTGCTCCTTTTTGACAAAACAAATTGCTCTTTTTTGACAAAACAAATTGCTCTTTTTTGACAAAACAAATTGCTCTTTTTTGACAAAACAAATTGCTCCTTTTTTGACAAAACAAATTGCTCCTTTTTTAGAGAACAAATTGCTCCTTTTTTGACAAAACAAATTGCTCCTTTTCTGACAAAACAAATTGCTCCTTTTTTGATAAAATATGCACGTTTTTTACGATTAGATTGAAATTTTCCGTAGAATTACTTTTGTGGAGTTTGTTTTTAACTGAAGGAACTCTCAAATTAAGATTTTTTTACATTACATAGGTATTTTTAAAGTGTACCGTACTTCTGCCTATAATCGGTCCACAAATCGTTCTAGCCAACATCAATATACCATAAAATTTTCCCCTGAAGATTTGTAACAATTAGCCCGAAAGGCATATTCCTATTTTTTACGACTTCCGACATATTTTGTTTTATATTTTTCGTGTGTTAATTTTTTTTTTGGAAAAAATAATTTATTTTGGCATGTCGTTCAATGCAATTTTTGGCCAGCTTGCATGACATCATTGTGATTATTGAGTTAATACAACCGCAATGTATCTTTTATAGTAATATAAAATGAAGGGGGCACTTGACGGTTCGACAATTAAGTATACATTCTAATAATACTGGTGAATCGCGGTGATCGACCCTGAAGCTTTAATAACGTTGAACATTTATTTTCTGAACGATATTTTTTTCTACAGTAGTCCACCGGTTCCTGCCTCGTTTTTAAGGAAGAAATCTGTTAGCAGATTGGACTTTTTGAAAAAGTTTTTTTTTAAATATCTTGATTTACTTTTTCGTCAAACGCGTTCTTTTTAACTAAAATATATTGTTAAGAACATTTTTTTACGTTCTTACGTGTCCAGTCATTTTTAAAAACATTTATTTATTGCTAATGGTAAAAATCTTATTATTAATTTTGTAGCCTCCCTATATAATCAGTCTCACAACAGAGCAGCCCCTCTAAGCGGGCTTGCACACGCATATGACCAGACTTATAACAGAGCAGCCCCGCGAAGCGGGGTTAAACCGTTCCGTTTGTACGTGATTCATCGAAATCCAAAAATTTGACGAAAAACGTTGTTTTTCGGCTGGCCTTATGTCCCTAGGAAGTATTAACTTTTTGGAATCATAATGCTAGCTAATAGCTATGTAATGAAAATTTTCCTTCAAAGTACCGCTACTCTCAGCAACATTTTTCCGTCTAACCACCAAGACCACACTTCTCATTAAGTCAGAAGCACTTTATTCGGACATTTCCCACGCTACGGCTTGGTACCGGCTTGTGTATTTTTCACTTCCGTAAACTTTGACAAAATATCCGGGCGCGCACTTTGCTTGGATGATAGAACATCTACATAAAGTATACATAAAACAGGATAAGAATTTGGGTATAATGGTAACTTTTTCAAGAATCGCGAATAATTTTATGTTTTTAGCCATTTGCAGCTCAAAGTGCAACTCTGAACATGGATATTGCGATCAAGCAAACGAATGCAGGTATGTCATTTTTTTTTATTGACTGACAAAAGTCTGGATTGTAAATTTTCTAGAAGTCGTTAAATTTTCCGTTTAGCCGCATAATAATTTTAACCCTTGATATTTTCACGCTTTTTACAAAACTCAAAAAATATATTGAACAGTCCAAACTTTCTTAGCCTTTTCTGACGAATTAATGGTTATATTATCTGATATTTTGACCGCTATAAGGTCAAATAAGTTTTTTGCGATTGACCTTATAACCACCTGAGGTATAATTTTTCATTTAAATGTCGATGTCATAGATTGATTTTAACGTTTTTTTTATAATTTGACCCCCCCCCCAAAATGCTGTCATAATAATAATAACCCTATGGCCCATAGGGTTATTACTATTAGGCTATGGCGGTCTGTAACTGAATTCCATGCCACTAACTTACAATGGATTTGAAATAGCATGGTTGATAACTTTTTTACGAGTCATCCAGGTTCTCAATGAAGGCATGGAAAAATTTCAGTTTGGAAACCGTATATAAACCGTAAGTGACCGAAAGTTCACTAGGGAGGTCACCATATTTTATATGACCAAAAATTAATTTCAATGTGTTTGTCATCAGTTTTGCTTTAAATGGAATAGTAATAACTTAAGTTCCATATTTTGAATGGCTAATCACCAAAGTGTTGAACTTATATGGTGAAAGCGATAAGCGTCTTTTGAAGAAGAAGGTGTGCCTTAATCGCTACTCAATTCATTTCGCTAAACATACNAGAAAACCCCTTGAATTTGGATTTAAGGCCCTTAAGGGTTTGTTTATTTTGGGGCGGTACTTCACAGAAAAACCCTTGACTTAGGGTTAATTGGGCACTTAAGTGCTTGTTTACACTTGGCGGCATGCCGCGGTACTTCAAAGGAAAACACTTGACTTAGGAGGGGGAAAGTGAGCTCACGTATATACTACTTATCTTGATTTACTTTTTCGCCAAAAGCGCTCTTTTTCACTAAAATATATTGTTAAGAACGTTTTCTTACGTTGAAAAAAAAATGTCAAGTCCTTTTTTAAAACATTTTTTATTGCTAATGGTAAAAATCTTATTATTAATTTTGTAGCCTTCCTATATAACCCGTCTCACAACAGAGCAGCCCCTCTACGCGGGCTTGTCACGCATATGACGGTCTAATAACAGAGCAGCCCCGCGAAGCGGGGTTTAACTGTTCCGTTTGTACGTGATTCAGCGACATCCAAAAATTTGACGAAAAACGTTGTTTTTTTCGGTTGGCCTTATGTCCCTAGGAACTATAAACTTCTTGGAATCATAATGCTAGCTAATAGCTATGTAATGAAAATTTTCTTTCAAAGTACCGCTACTCTCAGCAACATTTTTCCGTCTAACCACCAAGACCACACTTCTCATTAAGTCAGAAGCACTTAATTCGGACATTTCCCACGCTACGGCTTGGTACCGGCTTGTGTATTTTCACTTCCGTAAACTTTGACAAAATATCCGGGCGCGCACTTTGCTTGGATGATAGAACATCTACATAAAGTATACATAAAACAGGATAAGAATTTGGGTATAATGGTAACTTTTTTAGGAATCGCGAATAATTTTATGTTTTTAGCCATTTGCAGCTCAAAGTGCAACTCTGAACATGGATATTGCGATCAAGCAAACGAATGCAGGTATGACATTTTTTTATTAACTGGCAAAGTCTGGTTTGCAAATTTTCTAGAAGTCGCTAAATTTTCCGTTTAGCCGCATAATAATTTTAACCCTTAATATTTTCACGCTTTTTCCAAAACTCAAAAAAGATATTGACTGATTAATGGTTATATTATCTGATATTTTGACCGCTATAAGGTCAAATAAGTTTTTTGTGATTGACCTTATAACCACCTGAAAATATTTCAACTTATTTTAGATATTTAAAATGAGGTATACTTATGCATTTAAATATCGATGTCATAGATTCATTTTAACGTTTTTTTATAATTTGACCCCCCCCCCCCAAGCAGTGTTCAAAATTTCGACCATCGGAGTCATAATAATAATAATGCTACGGCGGTCTGTAACTGAATTCCATGCCACTAACTAACAATGGATTTGAAATAGCATGGTTGATAATTTTTTTACGAGTCATTGAGATTCTCAATGAAGGCATGGAAAAATTTCATGTCCAAAAAATCTTATAAATCCAATTTCAGTTTGGCAACCCTATATAAACCGTAATTGACCGAAAGTTCACTAGAGAGGTCACCATATTTTATATGACCAAAAATTAATTTCAATCTGTTTGTCATCAGTTTTGCTTTAAATGGAATAGTAATAACTTAAGTTCCATATTTTGAATGGCTAATCACCAAAGTGTTGAACTTATATGGTGAAAGCGATAAGCGTCTTTTGAAGAAGAAGGTGTGCCTTAATCGCTACTCAATTCATTTCGCTAAACATACGGTCGGTATCGCTTTTCCTAGACCCCTTTTCATTCTATTTGAAGTGTTTCTTTTTGAAACATGCAAAGGATGACACGCAAAAAATCTGTCAAATCCGGATTTTTTTTTTCCATTTCACGTTTGTTTTTTTGTTTTATTTTGTTGCCAAAGAAGTACGATATGCAGTATATCGTGGCAATACAGCTGCCAATCGCGTTATCTTTATGGGTTTATTCACTGACGATTAAAATCAATATAAATTTTCACGACGATTTTTGGGTCTTATATTTAGGTTATAATTGTCCCCAAAATTTAGGTATTTAGCGTTAACTCCTGCGGTACAGAATGTGTTTTATGGCACACATTTTTGTTGATTCATGATTACTTGAAAGTTATTTAAAAAAATATTTTGGCCGTCATTACTTATGAGGTCATAAGTTATTTTTTAACAACAGTTCACACTTTGTGTGGTACCGAGTTGACACATAACAAGTTGAAAGTTTGGAACGAAGTGACACTTTTTGGGAGTTTTTGAGGCAAAATGGGAAAAATAGGCAACAAATGGGTAAAATTGACGGAACGAAGTGACCGTTTGGAAGGAGTTGACAGTTTTTGACGAAAAAATCCGAAACGAAAGTGTCAACTCGTTACCACACCAACTGTATATGATTTGAGTTAAAATTCATCATATACATGTTTTAGACTTTTTCTAAGCTAAGTTTAAAAAAAATCGGGAACAAAACCTCAAAACTAGTTCATATACTCACAAAACATTTTTGAAATTGAAAAAATAGGCTTTCTGTAACTCATTTTGTACATTTTCACAGTCATTTTTTTTTAATTTACCACCACAGGGTTTAACTTCTGGTTTTCTTTTCTTCTCGTTAAATTTGATTAACGAAAAAAAAGTCTTCTTTTTCGATTATCGTCGCAATAAATTTTGGGTGAAAATTGGCAAACTTGTCGAACCCACCCCCACACAGCTTAATCCCCAGCCTGATGGAATAGACCGGGCGAACATCAATCAATCCCTTCCAGCCGCATCTGTTATATTTCACACACAAAAAACGGCCCCAAGATTGAATAAGATTAATGGTTAACCTTTAAAATCACGGAAAAACGCATAAATCGTCAATTTCATGGGCGATTATAACATAACCTTAATAATAGAACATAACCCAAAAATTACCTTGAAAATTAATATTGATTTCAATCGTGCATAAACCCATAACGATAAGGTGATTGACAGCTGTATGGATATAGTATACATACGATATGTAACATAACGGACTTAAATCTTTACTTACTGAATTTTTAACTCTCAGGGGGAAGGAGTTTTTGGGAACCCGTAGGGGGAAAATGTGTGTATATATACACACACTTAACAAATTCACAATAATTCGTAATAATTCAAAAAAACTGGTAAAGCCAAGTTGTAGAGCTCGTCAAACTACGTCGATCTGACTATTCAGAAATCGATTTAGGCCACTAGGACCCCCTAGAGAGCTGTTTGAAATCTCCAACCTACGCAAAAAATACCGTCGATGTTATTTTTTCGTAAAGTTGAGCGGGGGTCAGCAATACTCGTTTTGACCTACGGGGCCTCCATATGCCTTAAATCGACGAAAAAACAAGTCGTGTGTATATATACACACTTCCCCCTTGGAGTTAAGTAGGCAATTTGTTAGACAAAATCACTAGCGTATCATTTTTTCACGCTGGTGCCTTAAAATTTTCGATTTTTCTTGAAAACAATACGGCTCTCTACCTACGCTCTGTCCTGTAATGAAAGATTACGAAGAATTTATTGAGATTTTTTGCAAAAATTATAGAAAATGCCATCAAATTTACAGAAAATAAGTTATTTAACCATAAATTTATGGAAAATTTCGAGTCATCCCCGTATAAATACCAATATTCCATCGCTTTCACAGTACGCTCTAATGTTACATTTAAATCCGTTCCTGCTCTAATGTTCTATTTTTTTGTGAAACAGAGCGTACCGAGGGTATTGTAGAAAAAATATGTTTGAAGAATGTCGTTTAAAACTAATTTTCCCGATGTTTTTTTTTATTCAAATCTAACAGATCACAACTGAAACCAGCGGCTTAACCCTTGTGGTTCTGAATTAAAAGGTGTTCAAAACTAAGCTCCAAATTTTTAGATGTCGTCATGGGTGGCAGGGTGAATTTTGTAACGAGTGTATTCCAGCAGAAGGCTGCCGACATGGAACATGCAAGGTGCCCTTCGAATGCACTTGTGATTTAAACTGGGGCGGACGGCACTGCGAGATTAATCTAAATGCGTGCGGCGCCGAACCATCCCCATGCCTAAACGAGTCCAAGTGTGAAAACCTTTTTGGAAATTTTACATGCACCTGTCTGCCCGGATATTCAGGTAACGTCTTTTTGTATGTAATTTTTGCTTTTACATGGTTTTTTTCTTATGAGTCGGAAAATCATAACACGTGAAAGTGTTGCAAATCTTTTTGGAACGTTATTTTTAACCCTAAAAGTCAAGAAACTGCGGACATCTGTAATTTAAAACATTATTTTATTTATATTGAAAAAATATCTCTCAATTCGTCCGGGATTTTGAAAAAATTCATATCTTTAAATTTCAAAGGATTTGGTCCTCGTTCTTTTCATGAAATTATGTTAACTAGCAGGGGTCACTTAATCCATATTTAAACTAAACCCTCAAAATGGACCGAAAATGATACTAAACCGGGCTTAATCGAAAATCGCTAAAACACGGGTCTTTTAAAATATTATGAAAAAAATATAAAACATAAAACAAAGTGAATTTTTTTTAAACATAACATGGTAACAAGGGCCTTTAGTCCAAATTTGGACTAAGTGACCCCTACGGATTATATGCCACTTGTGACCCTTGGGATTTAAACGATGGTCCAGAAATGGCCTTTAAAAATTTCAAGAAAAAATGTATTACTGATACCAATTCGATAAAATTGTATTTTCGACTTTTTGAAAAACTCAAAACCTAAAATTGTGTCGAATATTTAACCTAACTCATAGAGTATTTTTTACTTGGTTATGCAGTAAAATCAGTTTTTAGACCATCTGTTTATAACCCCTTCTGTTACAGCCAATTTTATAGACATATAGAGTTAAAATTATTCCAAACAAAAAACGTCTTTATTAAGGTGATCGGTGTGAACATGTAGCCCACGCATGTGTTGAAAATCCGTGCCAGAATGGGGCAACGTGTAATGTCGTGGGCCGGGATGGGTACGAGTGTAGCTGTCAGTCGGGCTGGACTGGCCAAAACTGCGACATTGATATAAATGAGTGTGCCAATGATCCCTGCCTTAATAATGGCGTTTGTATCGACCAAGTTGGCGACTTTGAATGCAAATGTCAGCCGGGATGGACTGGCAAAACTTGTTTATTAGGTAAGATTCGTTAAAAATTCATGAAAAAAGTAGAAACAACTGGTACCGTTTTTTCTGGAAGTGAGCCTGGCGTCCGACGGTAAAATTTGTAACCATTTTTTCGCAAACCATATATTACCTACGTAGTTTTTAAGTCGGATTTTTAAGTCAAAATTTCCGAAAATGTCTATATGTTGGGTAAGACTTCGCTGTCATCTTGCAGTTCGTCCAATCATTCCGTTAACGGCGCAGTGTATTTTTATTTGGCAAAAATAAACCATACGTACCAAAAAAATCGTATTCCGAAAAATACACGTTCTCCAAACTCAAACGGTGATTTATTTCTTGAAAAATTTATCTTATAAAATATGTTGTACATTAGAATTTTTTCAAGATTTTTCTGCTTCAGAGATTTTTTTTCATACCAAACAAGGAAGTTTTATTGGTGGAGCACGCGACTAAAAAACGGCCTTTAATCCCTTAGAACCGTAATTATCATATATTATTATTAAGTGACTAAGAAGGAGCGATAAATTTCAGTCCAAGTTTTTTTTGCTGTTTGGACTTTGCAAGTTGCGAGACGAAAAAAGCATCAGATAAGACGCGGCCGAGCTTAAAACTGAGCAAAAATATTTTTTTGTTTCTCTTTCTTAATTTTTTCAATGAAAATAGAACTTCTTTGACGATGTTGTTTTTTTCTAGATATAGTCGGATCTAAACGTCACGGATGCTTATCATTATTGCTCCATTTGGCCTGTTTTGGTTCCACCTGCCGAGGCCGTTGTTTGGTTAACAAATTTTTTAAATATAAAAATAAGCAGCTTTTATGTGGCTATTTTACGCGAAATAATAAAAATTATATTTATTCGTACTTGAAGAAAAATTAAAACTCGAGCTTTGTAAGATTTGGACATAGGGCGTGAATTTAACTCGGCTCCGTCAAATTGTTCAAATTTTTGCTCAAATTTTTCTTTTCGTTTAATTCTTTATATTTTTCTTTTGTCTGATACCAAAAACACTGTAACTATTTCGAGTTTTTTCAGGGTAAGCCAAATTTTCAGAAAAAAAGTGGAAAGGTAGACTTTTTAATAATTTTTTTACAATTTTTTTCAAACACCTTAATAATCTCTTTTCCCTAGAAAATCAATTTTTTGTGTCATTCGGTCATTTTTTTGCACTAAGTAACTTTTTGAGAGAGCTAATAAAGAGTTATTCTCAGTACTATATTGAAGGCTTATATCCAGCAAATTTTTATTAACTCCCACGCACCTCGATAACATACATTTTCCTAATAGACTTCTGACTTAGACTTTTGTTATAACAAGTGTCTAAAGCGCGTGTCTAGATGGCTTCACTCCAATTGACGTTGGGGAGAATCTTGATTCCAATTTATCTATATTTGGAATGAAAACCCGAAATCGAAATTTGAAAACAAAATATTTAATCAATTCATTATAAGGGGGGTTAGAGCGAGCGGAATACCGCGTTGCTGCTGTTTGTATGTTGTGCGTTGAGCGAGTGGAGTCCGTACACGCGACTGGGCCTTGATTTATGACAAAACATCATTTGGCTATCTATTCGCGTGCCGCCACTCAATTGACAACTATTATTTCAACCTATTATTTAAACTACTTGTAAAGACGGACGTTTTTCCCCGTCTCTTTACTTTTTGAATAAAGAAAAGTATGCCAGAATAAACGTACTATAGTCCTTGTGTGGATTTTGTTTTTCAATCCTTGAGCCTTAGGGACTTAAATTTTCACAAACAGTTTCTTGTCTAAATCAACATACTTCAAATAGTATAATGTAAACTCAAAGTTTTTGGGTTTCATGGGGTTTTATAAGGTATATTTTAAGTGAAACTTTAAGTGATAATTACTACAGGTTTAGCCTCATGAAAATCGGCTGAGCGTTTCTAGAATAGAGCAATTTTCTTCTTTTTTTCTTGCAATGGGGTGCTCCTATTGGTCAATATCATTTTAATATATGCCGACACGGTATACTAGAAACGCGCCGCCGATTTTCATGAGACTAAATCAGTAGTTGTGTTTTTATTTTTAAAATAGACATAAGCCAAAATCTTGGAATTTTTAGAAGTAACCCAAGTTTTAGATCTTACCCATTTTTTGGAATTTGTAGAAGTAACCCAAGTTTTTAGAGCTTTTAGATCTTATCCATTTTTTGGAATTTTTAGACCTAACCCGATTTCTGGTAATTTTACTGGAAATACTTATTTGTATTTTTTTTTGATACAGTGTTTTATTTTAATAAGAGTTGTTTTTAATGAACAGTTGAACGTATAGTGGAATTATTTGGAAAAATGTATCTGTAACTTTCAAAAAAACTTCGTTAGATTACAATTTTTCAAATACTCAAACCGTTTCGGAACTGCTATCGCCATATGTACGCTCATTTAACGCATTTCCGGACGACATTCACTACCCGGGCTAAACTTGGACTAGATTTTTTGAAGAAAGTAAATTCACTAAATAATTCATTTGGCTTATCTATTCGCGTGGCACCACTCAATTGACAACTTATTATTTTTTCAACCTATTATTTAAACTACTTGTGCGGACTAATTTGATGTTTTTCTTTACTTTTGAAATAATAGTGTTTTTTTGAGTTCACGCGTGTTCTCGAAAAATAAATCCTGTGTAGAAGTATATAATTTTAGGCGAACAAATTTTTTTAACGTAAAAACGTGTATTTTTTGGTGTCACGCACCACTCGACGGTGGTGCGTCTTGGCTTGATCCCCGGCGGGGATTAGGCGGGATGTAGCGGGCAATTTTTTACATATAATTTTTTTGGTTCGATATTTATAAATTATGTGTTCAGATGTGGACGAGTGTGAACAGTCGAACCCCTGTGTCAACAGCAAGGGATGTATAAACCGCTCCGGGAGCTACATTTGCATGTGCAAAAACGGCTGGACGGGGCCCAATTGTGACATAAGTAAGTTTCTTTGGCTACACAATTCTGACAGCGAATTCATCAGTTTTTTTTTTAATTTCCGATTTGGCCATCCGGATATGGATTATTCTGATATTTGTCACTTTTGCCACGGATGGCCGGAAACAACCTTTAATTCACAGCGGACGGCATCACTATTTCTAAAATAGTGATATATCAACTGGATATACACTCCAATGAAAGCTCTATTCAAAATGTTTTTCTCACCTACGTTTTGTTTTAAAATGCGTGGGCGGATAAATAAAGCCAGTTTCTGGTAGTTAATATTTGAACCTTCCTACGTTGATTCTTCGTATTGAAATTTCTCACCACTTTTGGGCACGATTTTTCGACTCAATTTTCCGACACCATTTTTCGACACAATTGTTTTCGCGCAAATTTTTGACATAATTAGTTCACAATACTTCCTGACAAACTTACTTATTTTGAAAAAGGTCTCAATTTTAACAAAACTAATTGACACAAGATGATTTTTTTTTAATTTGCCGTCCAACTCTCTGCGAGTTAAAAGTTGATGGATTAATAATTTTTCCTGGAGCATTTAGAAAGTAAACGTTGTTCCGTTTAGACATTAATGAGTGTAGTACAGATGATGGAGAAGGTCCATGTCAAAATGGCGCAACTTGCATTGTAAGTACTTTTCACAAATTACACCCTGAATGCACACTTCAGTAGCTGCTTACAGAAAGGCGACACTTTTATTGACAACTTAATTACCCGTTATATGATTGATCAAATCATTCCTATAATTTATAAAAAAACATACGACACGAATTTGTGAATAAGTTCCAAATAGGATTTATTTGGTTCAGAAGGCACGATAAAACAAATAGTTTTAGAGAATTTAAATGCATGCTGGTGACGAACTAATTCTGATTGGTCCACTATTTTGTGCCTAAATCTTAATTCAAAATCTTGATCCTAATTTTTCATCCTAAAAATCTTGATCCTAAATCTAAATTTAAAATCTTGATCCTAATTTTTCATCCTAAAAATCTTGATCCTAAATCTTAATTTAAAATCTTGATCCTAATTTTTGATTCTTATTTTTGATCTTAAAAATCTTGATCCTAAATCTTAATTTAAAAACTTGATCCTAATTTTTGATCCTAATTCTTGATTCTAGTTCTTGATCCTAAATTTTATCTGAAGTTTTGGTCCAAATAAAGATCCTAAATTTTGATCGTAAGTTTTGATCCAATATTTATCCTTAGTATTGGTCCTAAATGTTAGGCGTCAAAGGTTTTTCACAAAAATTTGGATGGAAATTTCTTTTGAGAAAAGTTACTTTGGACGAAAATTATATTAATAATATATATTAAATATTTTCGCCTTGATCCTTGAAAATTTAACGATTTGTACGACTTGATTCATGCTAAATTTTTTTCCGTTTTTCTAAAAGTGAAAAAAGTAGCAAATCATTGCGTCAGAGCTGTTTATTTTACTTTGCGACCGATTTTGCATTTCGGTGGTATATATCTCCGTGGACGGCATTTAACTTTTGGTGCCACTAAAAACAGACTTTTCCATCTTAATTCACCACCGCAATCGATTTAAATTTGACAAATATTTTCGCTGTTTTTTTTTCTGTGTCCAGATAAGAAATACAAATTATGCCGATCTTTGTTGTAGAGGTACGGGCGTGGTATGTTGCATTGAGGTGTCAAAACATGTTTGCTATTCATAAAAAGCTAACTGATGAATCGGTTAGTTCAAAAGATACGTAACAATGCTTGACATTTTTTAACATAATGTTCAGTTATGGGGAAAAACGTGAACGTTCGGGTACTAAGTTCGTAATTCAACATATACAGTCTCCTTACGTAATATTAAGTTGTGATAATACCAGTCTTTCTTGATTAAGGATCAATAATAAATTTCATCTCAAGATTCAATATTAAGGATCAAGATTAAGAAACACGATTTAGGATCAAGATTAAGGATCATGATTGACAAGTAGGATTTACGATCCATAATAAGAATCAAGATTTGGGATCAAAGTTAAGGATCAAAGTTTAAGGGTCAAAGTTTTAAGGATCAAAGTTTAGGATCAAGAACGAGGATCAAGAATTAGGACTGAGAATTAGGACTGAGAATTAGGATCAATAATTAGGATCAAAATTGAGTAACAAGTGTTATATGTATCCAGTTGGATTATTTTATGTTATTATTAAAATTATTTTCAAGAAGAAAAATATTAACAAAGGTGTTTTTTAGGATGGGATTGATACGTTTACCTGTCGGTGTGCCAGTGGATACACCGGGGAATTCTGTCAACACGAAGTTAATGAATGTGAATCGAATCCATGTCAGAATAATGGCGAGTGTTTGGACTTGATTGGAGACTATAAATGTCTGTGCCCAGCGGGATACTCGGGCCGACGATGTGAGGTAATGAACTTAAAGTTGTATATTCGATTATTTTTTAACTCTCAGAATAATTGTGGTTTAATTTTCGGTATTTGGACGCATATGAACCAATTGGTATTTTTCCATATGATTTTTCCAATATTCGAGTCCGACCCGTAGACACATTTGCATTGAAAACTATAAGGGCACACCCTTTGCCGCTAGAGAGCATTACTTCACTCAAAAAGGACATGGTGAAGAGGCCTTCTGGCGCCAAAACGTCTCTTTTTTATTTTTTTTTTTTTGGTTTCAAATTCGAGATCTACAGGTCGAACTGCATTTTATATGTACGTTTAAAAATTCAAACCAGAAAAAACTGGAATCTCCCAATCTAGAAAATCCGAAAAACGCCGGGAATTCATGCAAGACGCTGGGTAGAGTCATTTTGACTCTCGAATGACGATTAATAAAACCGCAATTTCGACATTTTTTCTGCTTGAGTAATAACGCTTGTATTGAATTAGCAGATTTTTCAAATCAAAGTGAAATAGCTTTGATCAGAGGCGATGTTCGGTTTTCGAGTTTTTTTTTCATAAAATCCATATTAAAGCCACGACACAGGCGGCGAAATAAGGTTCAAACCCACCACGGCTACAATTTAAAATGATTAACACATTTTACAGATTATCCGATAGGCCGATAGCAGAAAATTAACACTTTGATTTTATTTGGGTACCAGACGGAGTCAAGCCAAGAAAAAAGAAATCAACCACAATATTAAACCGCCAACTTAGAATGATTTAACTCGTAAAGTTCCAATGGGACTTAGTCAAAGGTCCGTCTGGTTAAACATGTTTTTTAATAATGAAAGTCGCCCAAATTAATGCCTTTATTTCAAAAAATAGATTAACGGTTCAATTTGGACTCCGAAAGTTCTTATTTTCATAAACGATGTAACCGTTTTATATCGTAACTTTGAACATGATTCTAACATAATTTCTGGACTGTTTATCGTTTTCTATTATATGTCAAGGCCCAAAAGTTGTCATTTTTAGTCTTGAAAAGTAATAGAACGGATAAAATGTGCCGTAGTATCTTCTAGATTAAAAAACGGCCATTTTTGGTCATTGACATATATAATAGTAGTAACCAGGAAAAATCAGGGGTCCCATTTTCGTTATTGGTTACCTCAAAAACTTTGGAATTTTTATACAATTGTGGATGCGACAAAAATCCTCAAGTTCAGGCAACATCNCGTCACGTTATCGTGCCCACAACTGTATATATCTTGTCAACAAACAGAATTGTTGTAAAGTAATTTAACCCTTAAGGTCCCGATGGGATTCTGCGCCAAGTCACCATGTTTAAATAATGGCACCTGCTTTAACGTTCAAAACGACTACGAATGCAAGTGCCCATCCGAATACGAAGGTCGACACTGCGAACGAGTTAAGGATCAATGTCGTGATCATTACACCAAGTGCGAAGGTATGTTGAAATTTTATTTTATTTTTTTATAATAACGGACCGCTTTAGAAAACAGAAATATAATAACAGGAAAAAGTGATAACGCGCCACGCAGGTGGTGGCGAGTCCAGATAACGGAAACGCAACTCTTACGCATGATACCGAGTTGTAATAACACTGTAACGTGTTACCAAATATAGCCCATAAGGTGTGTAATTATTGGGTAATACACCAGCTGCGCACTGAAGTTAACCCCGTTTTAAATTTACGATTTCCGATTAAGTTACGCTTGAACAAAATAGGCACATGTGTTAATATAAGTGCTCACGTTATTCGAGGCCTGATATCATTTTTGGACCTTTGCGGAGAAGGCCTAAAAAGGTCGTTTTTTGAAAAAAAAAACCGAATCTTTTTTAATCATATTTTTCGAAAGCAATTTTTCCAAATCATCTATTTTTGAGATTTTTTTTTTCAAAGATTTTTCTGCATGGAAAATACTGAGAATATCGTTAGAACATGATTTATACGTTTTTTCTGTTTTCGAAAAAACACATGATTTTCGTTTTTTTTTCGAAAATGTATAGAATCATGTTGTTACGATATTCTCCGTATTTTCCGAGTAAAAAAAAAAATTATATTTGATTTTGTGTGTATCTATTAGAAATTGCCAAGACGAAACCATAAACACAAACGCGCATACGTTGAAATCAATCATGTAAATGAAAATTAATGATTTTTGTGTCTTAAATTCAACCACAAATATTTTCAATTCGTACGTATGCGGTTAACAAAAAAAAATACATCTTAGAAAGGTTGTATTAGTGACAATTGAGTGATCATGAAGTAAGAAAAGCGACAAAAAAATTGAAAAAACACATACTAGTGTCATCTGGTAGGTAAATTCGGTCACTATCATGACAGTTGGATGAAGTATGGACGTTGATATTCCGTCAACGTTTTTTTGCGTCGAAGTGACATTAATATTATGTTCCCGTGTGTACGGCACCGCGCCTTTCAAATAAATCATGTTTGTTGATAAGACCGTCGAACGAGATTTTCTCTATATATTTTTACTTTTTTCTTTCCTTGAAGAAATCGGCATTCGTATGTATATTTTTTGGCAGGGAAAAGTGCCTTTTTTCTTTTCCTTGTGATTAAGAGTCAACAAACATAGTTTTTGCTGCAATTTGCGCCTTCTATGCCTTGCTTATCGACTTCCGCCTTAACAAGCAGACGGAATAGTGAAAGTAAATTGATAGAAAAAGGATTTTGGTAGAATAATTGCAATAAAAAACATACTTGTTAGTATTAACTCTATACCGCGCATTTGACCATTTTAAGTCAAGTTTTCTTCCTAATTAGCTCAATGAAAGTGAAATATTGTTACATAACCCCTCAAGTACATATAGTTTGCGTGAGATATTACGACCGGCCACGCATGATTCAAAACCGACTGAATGGTTTTTTGTACAAAAAAAAATGTGTTCTCTTTGTGGGTTAGTTCAAGAGAAATATTTTTTAATTTTAGTAAATTAGCAAAATTCAAGGAATATGGACGAAACATCGCTAGAAACACGGCGAGGAGTTAATAAAATAATTTCAGAATGAATAACAATTTTATGGGCAAAAGTTTTGTTCACGGTTTCGTTCAAAAACGCTGTTTTTAAGCAACTAGCATTATTGATCCTAGGAGATAAAAATTCAATACAATCGATTTTGATATTAAATTTTCTACATTACAATTTCCAATGACGCACAGACGGGAAGTCCTAATGTAATTAACCGGATTTTACCACAGATTTTGGAAGAACATTTTTGTTCCGGATGAAAGTGATACCGCAGAAGACGGCCCACTTTGTGAACACTTTGTTTTCACTTAACTGTGAGTTTTTACCGTCAAAGGGCCTTCAGAATAAAATGTAATACAAAGGCTAGGCTCTATGAGAACATTTTGCATACCTAAAGCAACTTGGTGGGAATTGGTAAAAAAAACTTAACCATAAATTATTATCTCGAAAATTATTTTCTAGAACATTTTTTTCTAGAACATTTTTTTCTAGAATATTTTAACAGAATGCACCATTTTTAGCTCAATATGGTCCATAATGAGCTAAAAAATGGTGCATTCTGTTAAACTTTTCTAGAAATAATGTTCTAGAAAATAATTTTCGAGATAATATTCTGGAAAATAATGTTCCACATAATGTTCTAGAAAATACTGTTCCACATAATGTTCTAGAATATAATTTTCCACATAATGTTCTAGAAACTGATGTCTGAGATAATGTTCTAGAAAATAATGTTTGATAATGTTCTAGAGAATAATTTTCGAGATTGAGTACAAAATAAACTAGCCAAAAAGCTCCAGGAAAAAACAAAAGACAGATGTTCCATGAAAGGGCTCAGTAACTATACTAAATAACTTCACATATCACAAATTGCAAAAAAGAAAGTATTCATTTGTGCTATTTCGATGTTAGTTTGAAATAAATGTGATGTTATTTTTACATTTAACGTTTTTAAAATTACGAGTCGCCAAAAAATAGCCGGTTTTATTCGCTAAAACCGTAGAGTGGAGTTCCAAGTTTAATCAGAGTTTGCGAGCAAGTGAGATATACACTCAATTACCTACTTAGACAACATCGATGCTCTTTGGACTCTTCAGTATATTTTTTCACACTTAAATTTAAAAATGAATTAAGGTTTTAAAAGGTCATCGTGCGCAATTGCCGACTAGGGTAGTAAAGTGGTGAATATATTAACTTTAAGATATGATCTTAGAATTCTGGAAGGAGTGGGAAAATAGTCCCAAATGGCCAATCTTGTTCTGTATGTTTCAGCATTTATACATATATTTTAGGGTCTAAATTTACCACATTAAATATCCATTTTTTACCTATTGGCACATCAATTATACTGGAGTAGGCAGAATTCCCAGAAGGAATTTAGTAATATGACCCCCAAATAGTGTCAAATTACTCCACAAGCAATGCCAAATATTTTTTATGATCACGAAGTGACGTAAAATGATCAGAAAGAGGGTCAAATTACAAAATGGAACAATACGGGTCAAATGACCCTCAAAAAATTTAAAAATAAAAAATATCGTATGAGCTAATATGACCCCAAGACATTTTAACATTTTATATTTCGTGATAAAGTACTCATACTAACTATTACATCCCTGCGACTGTTTGTTTAAAATTTTCCTGTTATGTTAAAATTTTCTTGGATTGTTTTTTCGAAATACATTAGTATATATTATATAAAGTAAAGCACTGGGCCATTATAATAATTCTGATTTTATGGCCAATTCAATTTATTTGAATTGAAACTAGTAAGTAACAAAGTAATATGTTTTCGAAGACTTAACCATACGGTACACCTCGTGCGTTTTCCGGTTACAAATAGTCACAACGCGGTCGGCTTCTACGTTCACATATTTCGTGAATTGAGTTCACTGATTAGCATTAAAATTCGACCTGCCGAGATTTTTTCACATCGCGTCTTGATGCACCTGATTTCGTTTTTTTTTTTATATTTTCATTACGCCAATTAGTACCACCAAGACGTTTTTTCCGGAATTAATGAATTCAATTTGGCGATATGTTCTTTGATGAGCCAAATTACGTTTGCCATTCCAAAATAAAAAAAAATTCCAGAATGTTGGTAAAATGAATAAATTAAGGACCGGTCACAGGAGTTGTTTACAAAAATAATAGCAAATTTCAAAAATCAATATAACAAATATGTTTAGGTGTTTTTCAGGTTGATTCGCTCTTAGTCACAGTCATGAAGTACCTACAAGTTCATTTCATGAAAAAAATCTAGAAATTTTTTATGTTTCTCAATGTCGATAAAATCCAAAATTTAAGGAATCTNTTTTTTTTTTACTTTTCGGGAGTGATCGTACTTTCCAAATATAACAAAATAACCGCATTTAAACATATATATTTTTCTGTAAAATAAATAATAATTTCTAACATGCGAAAATTGAAATTGATACTGAAAAAAAATGGGACGAAGCGAACTTGGATCACTTTCAATAAATTTTCGCATAAAAAAAATTTATGCGTGTTTTTGGAAAATGCCAACAACATACCCAACTAAGTATTCTTCTCTTGTTCACCGTTTTTATCGGTACATGAAAATTATGCTTATCACTAAGTGACCGCCGCCTCCCACTTTTTTTACTTGCTTTTTATTTATTTTTGCTTTGTGAGTCACTTTTTACTCACTTGACCTAAATTAACCGAAAAAATACTTTCGTATTATTCGATCAAGTGGGATACTTTGATAAAGGGGGTTCCGTGTAACACAAATACTGATTCTGTTATAAATAAAAAAAAAAGCAGTAAAAAAAATATTGAAAAACTTTTCTTTTTTTTTGGGAAAATTTCCTAAATATCCAAGAACTGCCTATAAAGCTTCTAGAATTTCTTGTAATTATCCCGAAATTCTCCATAAAATATTCCCAAATTTTCATTAGAGCGCATAACGTAGGCGGAGATAAGCGGGGAAATCTGAATGCACCGTGTGAATTGGTCTTTTACTTATTGGGAGAAAGGGTAATCCGCCGAAAATTTTCCCTCTTCTGACCAATTACCAGATTGTTATTTTAGCCTTTTTGTGATGAAATCCACGCGGTGTCCTAAGCCACTAAAAAAGTACAGAAAACTGTCTAAAAAATTAGACATTATATCTTGCTACTGGATTGGGACACCGCGCGGATTTTACCAAAAATTACCCTTTAGGTCAAAAAAAAGCCCATGCAGTCGGTGCCTAACCGAAACCCTAGTGCGCAAAACATTGAACCATTGAAATCGGGACCTAGGAGTTAAACTAAATAAATTCATATTATAAAATATTGAGTTATTACGTAATTGTTTAGTATTGGATGCATGTCGCGTTAAAATCACAGATGATCGAACGTATCGAACACGTGAAGTAACCTCTGGAATCTGCGGGCAACATGGAACCTGCGTCGCACGCGGCTTTGATCAATTCTACTGTCAATGTCAAACCGGCTACACGGGCAAATTCTGTCAAAATAGTAAGTTTTTTTTTCGCATAAAAAACGCAAAAAAAATATATCAAGGAATCTGCCGATCGTGATTCCGGATTTCATCGGATACTTGTGGTTACTTTAAATCTTGATCTACTTGCTCTGTGTGTTTTTTTTTATATTTCATTTCATAAAGAACATTTCTCTGTGTGAAAAATCGCGCTACTATTGAAAAGTGTAAATTAGTGGTTTTACATGGTAACATTAGTGGTGATTTTTTTTTGTTGAAACCTTTCCAAATTGGCCAGAGCGAAAATATGCAGTTTAACAGGACAAAATTTCTGCTTGTTATCTTGGTTTACAACTATTTTTCCCGATGCCATGTTTGAACACTTACCGTGGATTTTTTCCAGATATACTTTTTTTGAAGTGCTGAAAATACGATTTTTACTCATTTTTTACTTGTTTTTAGAAATAAGTAAATTATCACGAAATGTGAAGAATGAAATAAAGGAAATATGGCACTTGTTGAAATGACATATTTTTAATATCTTTATTATGAATATTTCAGAATTGGTTTTAGGGTTAAATTAAGATAAGAAGGTCAAATCATGAAATAAAAAAAAGTTTTAAGGTAAAATCTCAAAAGATTTTGAAGGTAACAATACTGTATATTTTGAGATTGGATCAATACAAAATTTTGAAGGTGAAAATGGCCCATCATTTTTAAGGTCAACGTGGCGAATCAATTTACTAGGCAAAATCTGAAATATTTTTAATGTCAAAATTAGAGGTCATTTTCAAGTAAAAAATCAAACTAATGGTGGTGGTTATAAGGTCGATATTTTGACCGCAACAAGCGCAAGTCAATTTTGAGAGTGCATTAAGGTCCAGTAAGTTTTTTGAGTTTAACCTCATAATAAGATTGTTAGAATTTTCAAGAAGGTCATTCTCAAGGTCACAATGGCGAACGTTTTTTTCCCTGGTCATCACGATTAAAGACCGATAAGGGTTAATTAGCTGGTATAATTCCTTAAAGCGCCAATTGAGTTTTGAAAGTTTTCGCCATCTTATCATTTTCGTACCCTCAATGATGAAAAAGGAAAAAAAATATATGTCATCAATGACCTTCAAGTACTGCTCGAGCATCATAAATATAATCTAAACAAAAGGCGAGCCATGGGCTGTGAACATTGCATTTAATGGTGATGTCAAGCGGAACACACGTAGCTCTAATATCCTTCGCACACTTTCTCACACTGATCATAAAATTGAACTTGACAAGGATATAAAACAACGAAAATCTGCTGATGGATTTTTCTCGTTTTCGCCTTTTTTGTTTTATTGTCATCACTGTTCCCATCATTACATTTCCCATTTAAGAGCAGAGAATGAGAGAGGAAGAAAATTATATATTTTTTTCTTTTTCTTTCGGTATCATCATTTTTCATGTTACTCTTACTAGGGTGCCCACGGTTCGGACTGAAAACATTACCAGGAGGAATTTTTTTCCGAAATCAAAAAAAAAACATTTTGAAGTTCCAAGTTCAAAATTATTTTTGAAGGTCAGCTTATAAAATCATTTGAAGGTCAGCTTAAAAAATCATTTGAAGGTCAGCTTAAAAACTCATTTGAAGGTCAAAGTTGAAAAATCATTATAAAAGTTCAAATAACAAAATCATTTTGAAGGTTAGCTTAACAATATCATATTGAAGGGCCAGAGCAAAATTAATTTAGGGTCATAAATTATGACTCATAATAGCAAAAATATTTTGAATGTCGTCGAAGTGGAAAATCCATTATAAAATTAAACTTGAGAAAAAACAACGAGAATTTTCTGACGGTTTTACTGTCATCACTGTTCCCATCATTACATTTCCTATTTAAGAGCGAGCCCGAGCTGAGAGAAAGAAAATTATGTTTTTTTTCTCTTCTTTCGGTATCATCATTTTTTGTTGATTTTTTGTGGTCACCGCTACAGTCAATGGCACGTTTCATCGCGTCCCCTCCCAACTACAGTGTGCTCGATCTGCTCGGCCCGTGGGAAAGTCAATATTGAAATGACAAAAAAATAAACGGAGTGCACACAAAGCACAAAAAAATTTTATTTGAATCAGAATGATGAACAAGAACAACATTTGCTTCGTTGTTGTAAAAAGAAATACATTATCAAGTTCATAGGAAGCGTAAATAGTTATTGTTGCGAAATGCGCGTACGAAAATTTGTTGGGGCCCATGAGGCTTACTATGAACCAAGCTCAGTAAACTATTATTTAGATGTTCTAGCCTTAATTTTAGGCACAGTCGTTAAGAAAACCTTCATACTTAACCTAATAACTTTTTATCATATACATTCCCTCCATTTATCATGTCAAAAATCTATGCAAAATAAAGCCGATCGCCAAAAAAATCAATAAAATAAAGAACATAACTCGTTAGTGAATGAATATTGAGGAATAAATTATTGAAAGTGAAGAAAAGTATTTGATCATTTGTTAAAAATCAAAAAGTGGATTGTGAATTCGTAACTCAGTTTTTTCTCAAGTGTACCGAGTCACGTGATAGATCGCTCTGAAGGTCAAAAATCAGTGTTTTAAATAATATAAAAGGATGTAGTGTATTTTGAATTTAGGGAGTCTAAAAATGTCATACATTAATTTTCGTCAGTTCCTCGAACTTCCGTTAAGAGCCATCATATCTTCCAATGATGTTAACTTATATAATTAGCTAACGATTGTAATGTCAAATTATTCACTTATGGTTATGGCTAAATGCACGGGCTGAATCATTAGATCGTTTTTGGGCGGAAATCGGTGTGAACGACATTTAAACCACATCCGACAGCTCGAATGAAGGATTGCATTAACGCTTAATGGAGATTATGATTCAAAAATAAAACATATTATACATAGCAAAGAATTTTTTTTTAATTCGCAAATTTTAAATTTCAAAAAGCTCATTGTAACTTATAATTTGTCAGGTAAAAATCGTGAGTAAAATTTATTTCAAAGCTAAAAAGTCAAAACTTTGAAGGTCAAATAGGCAATACGTTTTTAAGGCCATATCGATAAAAAAAGTTTGAAGGTCAAAATATCAAAATATTGTTTAAGTTATGAGTCATAACTTATGACTCATAACTATAAAATAAGTTGGAAGGGACGAACATTTTGAGGTTCATAACGGAAAAATTATTTTCAAGGTCAATAAGCGTTATAATGGCTGACTATTTGAAGGTCAACTTGCAGAAAAAACTTTTGAATGTCAATCGGTTAAATCATGTTAGGTCAAAAATGAATCAGTTCAATTTTTATGAATGTTTAGCTTGTTTTTTATCGTAATTAAAAAAACGGCTAAACTTCAAGGTCGGCATGCATGCGCGTGAATCATTATTTTTTGGGCGGAAATCGGTGTGAACGGCATTTGAACCGCATCCGACAGCACCAACGAACGCTCGGCACCCAAGTCCAAATGAAAAAAAATTATGATTCAATAAGAAAAAACATATTTTTTCCTGTCTCGCTATTTATGTCAAGTGTTTAACGCCGTTGCAATGTTTAATTTATGATGTTTTTCGCCATTTTTTAAATATGTTCCGTATGTACAGTCTGTGACTTCAAACATGACATGGTCGGCGTCATACAATTGACCCGTTAAGATCAAAGGGGGGTCGTGGAGATGGAACATGATTTGTGGAAACAGCAAAAACATAATTAATTAGAGACTCTTCATTTTCGAATGAGTTAAAACTTGAATTGACGATTCATTCATAAGTGGCGGCAGCCGCTCAAAAAGACTAACATCGATGAGAACTCGGAAATAACAATTGTCGTTTTTTATTGACCTTCATCATCAATGTCAATTTTTTTATATGAATGCAAATTATTCATCACGTATTAGATCGCCTTTGTGATTCAGAAGTTTGAGAGGATAAAATAAAAATCGGATTGAAGGTCATCGGGGGATAAGGCGAGGATAAAAAAGCGGACAGTTCATACCGACTCATATAATACACAGGTTACAAGATCTAAATAAATCAATTATCATTGTGACCTTCAATATTGTGATTTTTAATATTTTGACCTTCAAAATTGTGACCTTCAATATTGTGACCTTCAATATTGTGACCTTAAACTGATCTTTTTTTATTTTCACCTTAACATTTATATTATATTCGTGGTCTTCAAAAATATGATTTCATTTATACCCTCAAACCACTTTTTTCTGATTGTTACCCTCGAAAATCAGTTTGACGGTAAAAATGTGCCCATTTTTAACACAGTGAGAAAATCGATATATAGGTCAAAAATTAACATCCTTTTCAAGGTCAAAACGCGTTTTAGTCTTAACTTTTAACGAACAAAATTAAACACAGGGTCTTTAGGTTAAAACCAGATTTTTGCTAGTCATTGTATGAAAATGTATGATTATTTCTAACAATTAAAAAGAGAATGATTTTCTACAAAAAACATAGTTTTCGACTTGATCATTGCTTTAAGTAGACTCAGCCGCTCCAGAGTTAGAGAAATCTATGAGAACTCGGAAATGACGTCTTTTTAATATCGTTCACGGTGAATGCCAATGAAAATCCGACTTCAAAAGGGAAATCCGCGCTCCGTTGAAGCTTTATGGGATTATTTTGTGCGCACTTTTTTTCCGCTTTTCACGAAACCGGAAAAATGAGCCATTGGTATGAAGAGCATCAAGAATAACAATAAAGTAACTACAAAATCAGAGTGAAAAGAAAATGAATTTTTGTTTTTCGAGTGTTTTGTGTTTCGGTTTTTGATATGAGAATTGTTTAGATTTAAACGATTGTTCCTCATCACCGTGTGAAAATGGTGGAACATGCGTGGACGGGAATAACGCGTTCAAGTGTATCTGCCCACCCGGATATGAGGGAACCCACTGTGAAGTTAAACTAGACGCATGCAGCTCAAAACCATGTATAAACGGCGGAAAATGCACAGACGGGGAATATGGCGACTACCAGTGCGACTGTCAAACAGGATTTACTGGTAGAAATTGTCAAATTTACAAACGTAAGTTTAAAATACACTTATTTTAATAATAATGAGTCATTATTCACGTATTTTAATAATAATGAGTCATTGTTAATGACATAAACACACTTTAATACAGGGTAAAGTCAATTTTCCATTGGAATATTGTTTTTTTTAGAAATTTCTAGAATTAGACTAATTCTCAAACAAGAAGTGTGTTCAAAATTGAAATTAGACATATTATATGTCAAAGCCCAATAGTTACCAATTTTGAATCTAGACAATAATAAGACGCATTTTGTCGTTTGTCTTAACTCTCTAGAATATAAAGAGCAAATTTTGGACATTACAATATTGTCTAAAGTGACTATGATAGTTACAGAAAGTTAAAGGTATAACCTACTACATATTTAATCTAACCTACGATATGTAATATTTTGGAACGTTCTAGAAACATTGAAAATATTTTCCTATTTTCCACGATAAATTATTGTATGGGGCTATTTGTACTATTGGTACTATTGGTAATAACTTTTCTTAAAATGACTCATAAAGTCTTCCAATTTTCCACCTTCCATATTTTTTTTGGTGTGCGGTTGTATTTTGCGTGGAATTATTCGCTTTTGATCGTTTTAAATTGATGAGAAAAAAATAATAAAGTAAGTAAAAATTGAATTAGGGGTCGATTAGTTTATTCCGAAACAATGTTTTATAAGCACGCGCTTACTGGTTGGATTCAACCGCAGTTGCATGAAAAATCATATTATCTTCGTGCGGGTCTAAAAAATAATTTGTGTTTAGGTTATTCACCTGTGCAATCAATCTGCAAGAATTCGCCCTGTATTGCGGGACGCTGTGTACCGGATGACTCAAGTTCCAACGGTTACCGATGTGAATGTCCCTCAACACGGTCTGGCTCACTCTGTCAATTCGGTATGTAATCTGTAAAATAGTAATTATTAGAAAAACTAGTCACCTAATCATAACTTTTATATATCTCATTATCAGGATAGTTTTACAAAAAAAAATGTATTGAGTGTAGGTCAAATTAGATTTTGGTTAATTTCTGGCCCATTTTCCACCAATGAAAAATGTCATAAGGTCAGTTTTTTAACGCCATTAAGGCCAAATCAGTTTTTGGGGGCCTTATAACCACACCCCCTGCACAATGTCTTAGCTCCAACACACGGTATATTCTACCGTGGTAGTATATATATATATACATAGAATGCGCCGTTAACCGACCACTAAAATTTTTCAAAGACTCACGGGTGGCCTGTTAAAGGCGCATCCTGTGTAATACACTTTTAAAGTGTAATACACTAATAGTAGTGCATATTTAATAACTTATCATTTTATAGAATCCATCTTGCCATGTGAAGAAGGTGAGTTATGTAGTCACCACGGAACCTGTATCAATCTCAATTACGGTCAACGCAAGAATGGCCCAACGTATCAATGCCATTGCAATGATGGATACTACGGCGAGAATTGCCAACATAGTAAGTACAATCTAGCTCATACGTTTTCGACACAATCTAAATAAAATTGTTTTTGAATGTATAGATTTATACCAAGTAGGGTATACCGTAGAGTACATAGGGTGCGCAGTTAACGCACATTTTTGAAAAAACTGGGCGGTTGATGGCACGATGGATGGGGTAGCTAGCAACCCAATTTGCTCTAGCGGGCCAAACAATGAACGGATTTTTTTGATTATTATTTTATTTTGAAGCCCTGTTCTTCTTCTCTTACTTGGGTGATTTTCAACCTTAACCCTCATACTCCACGAACCCAAACGTAAAAACAATTTTCTAAAAATAAAATTTTTCCCCATATAAAAACGTAAAAAAAATTTCTGATTTCAAATCCGTTGTCCGTTTTTTATTATCACAAGCCGTTCTATTTTTATTTAGAAATGAACTGAAAATGGGTAGCTAGCTACCCAATATGCGCATGACTGTTAAAGATGATCTACGAATAATTAAACCGTTACTGTTTAGAGACAAAAAAAAAATTTTTGAAAAAAACAGGATTTAAAAAATAGAACGATGTATATATTTCGGTGTTGTTGGACAATTTTTATTTTGATAATAAAGTATGTCTTATTTGGACCTTGATTTGTATCACTTTAAAAGTAATCGTATAATAATATAATTGTTAATCCTTAACGACTACGTTAGCTTCATAGTATTTTTGTGGAGAACTAATAAACGCTGGATATCAAGACATTTACTTTTTTTACTTTTTTTTTCGTTTGCGAAAATGCGATTATTATTTCTTGTTAAAATAATTGTAAAATGTAGATCTGATTGAATTGTATTCCGTGATCCCTTTCTTGTAACAATAAAGCTTCCCAAAAATTTATTTTTACAGCCGGACGTCGCGAGTAGCCGGATTATTATATGAAATGGGTAGCTGAGGATTTGTAATATATTTTTTTTCTTTTTAGGTGTTAATAATTGCAATCCGGATCCGTGTTTTAACAATGGCACATGTTTGGATAAAATCAATCATTACGAGTGTCAGTGTGCGCCGGGATTTGTTGGTGCTGATTGCCGCAAAAGTAAGTACTTGGTCATATTTATGTCATGATTTGTCACGAACAATGAAATAGTTCATGTTGGTCAATCTTAACTCCTCCAATTTTTTATAAAAAAATTATAATTTCTGATTTGTCCAGTTTCATCCCCACCGTTCCGTAGTAAGTATAGTAAAATTCATTAAAATTGCCTAGATTACACCACCTGCGCCGTTATCTTACCACCCGTTGTGTAAACAAAATTCCGTACCACTTTTTGGAATTTAATGAACTTCGATTTACAATTACAAAGTGGTTGTATTAAACCAAATGCCCTACCCCATTATGATTTGAAAATTCTTTGCAATTTTTGGGATTTAATAGGGGTAAGATAACGGCGCAGGTGGTTATTTAATCAAAATTATTAAAACAACAACAGCAACATTTTATGCAAAACAAGTCAAAAAAGGTGACGGGTTTAAAAACGGGTAAATCTGATTTTTGTGGCCCATTTTCCGCCAATGAGCTAATAAAAAAAAATTTAAAAATATAATTCAAAGTTTAATAAAAGTATGAAAATCATACATTTTTGCTACATTCATAATTCGACGGGTCGAAACAGTTAAATTAGACTTTTAGTCCATTATTGAGGCCCATTGTGCGGCAACAAGTTAAAATTGTTATGAAAAAAGTAATAGAATTTGTTTCAGATGTTGATGATTGTGCATCAAACCCATGTTCAGTCGGGTCAAACTGTTTGGATGGCATAAACGGCTATCGTTGCCAGTGTCCATCTGGCCGCTTCGGCACGCTGTGTGATCGTCTGATAACGGCGCGTGATAAGCGGTCGTGTGCGTACAAGGGCAATCTCTATGTTCACTCTTACTCCTGGTCCGAGCGGTGCAACAAGTGTAAATGTATTGATGGGGACGTCCAGTGCACCCAGCTTGACTGCGGCCCAAAATCGTGTTCAGCCTTCAGCCCGTCATGTAATGCAGAGTAAGTTTTCAAATAAAGAAACAAAAAAAAGAAATGCCCCCCCAATTGAGTCAACGGCTGTTAACATACTTTGATTCAGTCAAGAATGTTGACTGAAAAAAAAAATTATCGCTCGAAATATAATTGCGTTAGATTTATCTAACTGTTTTTCTTTGGAATTTCTCTTGACGTTTTTGGAATTTTTTGGATATTCCAGATGCTTTTTTTTGGCGGGTGACAAGACGGATGTGTACACATCTATTCACTATAATAATCTACAATAATCTTCTGCACATTTTTTCTTCACATTCAATTTCCATAAAAAACAGCATAATAACGGGAGTCCCCCATAAATTCCATAAACTATGCCTTGCCGATGTTTTTGCGATAGAAAGTTGGTTAGAAATTTGGTTAGACCCGTTTCCCAGTGATTTTTTATTTGAGCCCCCTTTGATGAGATGTGACGGCAAATAGACCGGTTTGTGATAATCGTCACGACGTGGCCCCTGAGGGTTACCGATTTTCAAAAATCCGTTTATCGGCCGACAGTCTTTGGTAAGCTGACCAGCCGTTGTGACTTTCGGCCTACGGACGTTCGTCGGACGACTAAAATTGGGGCATTTAGCAACATCCGTCGAAATAAGCGCAAGCATTTTACCATTTTGATCAAATTTCCAACAAATATTAATTTAGTGAGGAGTGTGAAAGTCAAGATATTTCGGCGCGCGATAATTGCGTTTCAGCGGCCTGTGGACCACGCTACTTTTGCCTCAAAAAGTCCCCAAAACCGCTCATGCAAACACAATGTGATCCAAAATCGGTGGAGTCGACGCGTATTTGTGCAAAAATCAATATTCTGTTTAAAGTCGACCAAATCAGCAAGCTGACCGAGGGAGTTCACGCAACCGATGTTTGCTCGGCCCTACGATATTTGCCGGCGTTGGTTAAGTACGCAGACGGCCGCGTCGCACGGGTTCATTGCTTCTCGAATGCTATTGGAAATGTTCAAGTCGCAATTGTAAGTTTTTTATTTATTATGTTTCGAATATGTTTCTGTTACTGGTCTGTAAATTATATTAATAGGTGCCCCTTTTACTTTGANTTCTAGATCGGGAGATTCCAGTTTTTTCGGCATCTAAAAAAATATCTGTTGTCATGAAACACGTATGAAACAGTTCAATTCACAGATAGGGTAGATTCCTGGTCATTCCTGGTCATTTGGCCCAAAAAAGTTAGGAGTTTTGATTTGTGGCTTTCCACATGTACCAAAACACGGGCCCGAACACATAAAAGGGGTCAAAAAATTCATAACCCCAAAATTTAGCTTCCTGGGTTCAACAAATTTGTCTATTACGGTTTTTTCTCTCTATGCGTGAAAATCATGTTGACCAGGAAATTTCAGTCCATCCCTTACTGGGCATTGAAATTACGTTTTACTCTTAAAATCTCATAAAATATCACGTTTGTACTTTGTCAATTAATCGTGATTATGGCTAGTTTATTA
>SCLG01000091.1:426066-452782 GCA_004367875.1 Oikopleura albicans | reverse complement strand
AAATGGTTAACCACCGGTAATATGTGTCATAGTTTCTAACCATAAGTAACCATAGGAGCATGAGACGGCGGAACAAGTGGCGACAGCTATCCGAATCGCCGTGATCGATGGCAATCATGACAGTCGCCATTACAAAGATCGCGCAATTCTAGACGCCGTCTATGACATTGACATCCTTCCCACCAAAGGTAAATTTAACCCATATACACTTCCGCGTACATTATAAAATGATTATGTATATACCTTTTTTTCGTCTTAAACTTGACGTTTCTTCCACCTAGACGAGATGTCGGGTATTTGGATTCTATTGACAATTATGTTGTCAATTCTAGTCATATCAATTTTAATAACAACATGAAAACTAGCTCTTTTGCCGATTAACCCATTATAGTTACAAGTAAGACTATAGGAAGTATAATAATATGTTAAAGAAAACCTTACTGAACAAAAACAAAAAAAAACAGAAAATGGGAAACAAAATTTTGGCCACAAATTGGCACATGGGTACGAGGGTATTAACAGCAAAAAACTCAATCTTTATTTGTACCAAATACTACTCAGTGTTTTACATGAATTTCCGTCGTTTTTTCTTTCGTATTTTCTAGAAGGCCAAACTTGGCCATTTAGAAAATACGGGAGAAAAACGGCGGAAATTCATGCAAAACGTTGAGTAGAATCGCTTTCGATAAAAAAACTTCTATGAAAATAACAAATCACAATGTTGAAACTTTAAAAATTAGCACTAGCTGACTCATATTTTTATGTACGAAAAATTAATAATAAATATTTTTTTACAAAAACATCCCACTTTTACAAAAAGGGTCATTTTATACAAACTTTATTATATTGCGCAATAAATTTTCTATAATTTTTTTGTTCTTCTAGACGAAATGTCGGGTATTTGGATTCTATTGGCAATTATGTTGTCAGTGCTAATCATATCNTGGCACATTGGGACGAGGGTATTAACAGCAAAAAACTCAACCTTTATTTGTACCAAATACTACTCAGTGTTTTACATGAATTTCCGTCGTTTTTTCTTTCGTATTTTCTAGAAGGCCAAACTCGAGTTTTTTCCGGACGTCAAAAAACTCGAATATGGCCATTTAGAAAATACGGGAGAAAAACGGCGGAAATTCATACAAAACGCTGAGTAGAATCGCTTTCGATAAAAAAAACAAATCACAATGTTGAAACTTTAAAAATTAGCACTAGCTGACTCATATTTTTCTTTACGAAAAATTATTAATAAATATTCTTTTACAAAAAGTTCCAACTTTTACAGAAAGAGTCATTTTATCCAAATTTTATTATATTGCGCAATAAATTTTCTATAACTTTTTTTGTTTTTCTAGACGAAATGTCGGGTATTTGGATTCTATTGGCAATTATGCTGTCAGTGCTAATCATATCCATTTTGATACTTGGTGCGTTTATCATTCGCCAACGGGGTCGCAAAAAGGCTGATCGAACGGCAGAGACAAATGACAGTAATTATACACTGGGGAGTGGGGTTACTGATCAGCTGGTGATGACGCAGTCGCCGAGCTCCAACGATTCGGAAGCACCCGATGGCCCCCAATTTGTCTATATCAATCCAAAGGAACTTGACTACCGAAATCAACTCCAAAAACATATAAATATTATTTCAAACCGCCGCGTTTCACAGATTCTACATAGTACAAGTATAAATGGTAAGTCTAAGCGAGTCTCCGGAGAGCCTTTTGGGTAAAAATACACTTTTGGGATCAAAGCATACAGTTTGGGCAAAACGTTTACATAATAGCGCGCCTACTGGGAGTCCCTATCTGGGACCTAGAAAGTGGTATATTACATCACTTGCCCAGTTAGATTTCACAAATGAAATATTTCGACATGTTTTGGTAATATTTCGTCATTTTATTGCGTAATATTTCGACATTTTATTGCGTAATTTCATAATTTACATTTCTTTTTGGCCGCCAGCGCACTGCGCAGTTGAGTTAGAGTTTTTCTATTTGTCATAAAATCTTGTCTTTTTGAGAAAAAAATTTGTAAGATATGTTTTTTGTGGGTGCCGTTTTGAAACTCATAATTTATACAGGAGGGTTGGTTATAAGGTCAGCCATGTGTGTCGTTATAAGTCGTTTTCAAGATAAATCATGTCGTTTTCACTTTTTTGGGTGTAAATTTAGAACGACGCATATACATTTAGAACGACACGGATAAAAAACACGGGTAATATTTTTTATAGAAATCATGTCAGTTTTTTAGATCTTGATCTTTTAACCAACCCCCTGTACATTTATAGGAGTTTATGAAGAATTATGTTTTTCTTGTCGGACATATGATAACACATATCGGTAACTTATATTTTCTTTTAGAACATCGTGGTCCTCCTCCAACTTATGAAGAGAGTCATCGACTTTACGCCACAATAGAGTCGGCACACGGTAGTATTGTGTCGAACCAACCAAGAAGAATTAACCTCAAAGGTCATTCTTGAGAACATCTTTATGGCATAATTTTGACAACTTTAAACAAAAAAAACGCTATTTATAATAACTTTATTTTGCACAGTCGGCCAAACCGCTTTCTAAATTTCTAATCACAGCTGAAGAATTAAAAAACAACGAGCTGTTAATTGTACTTTTTATCCGCTCAATTGTATAAACTTTTGAATAATCGTACTGCTCTGTACCTTTTTGGATGGACAAATGGAACGACAGTTTAGGATAAAGTCTGAAAATAATGAAAATGCTGCCAATTTAATTTCTGTTTCATTCCTTCTTTTTTTTCTACTTTTGGTGGGGTGTTCGTTTTGGGTTAGGGAACCCGGAAGCGTAATTGCTGTGTTAAAAAATGGATTTGGAGCAAAAAATGGCAACAATATTTTTAAGTTTAAAGCAATTTATGCTTTATAATAGGCAGGTAGTAAGGTTTAATATTTAGCGTACTCTGTAAAGTGACTGCTTACACCTGCAGACTGCAGTATCAGCCCGCTTCGCGGGGCTGTAATGAGGTCACTGGCCTGTATATATAGCCTAGATCTAAATTTACGACTTTTAGAGGCAAAAATCAGTAAATTTACGACTTGTAGAGTCAAAAACCGATAAAATTACGACTTTAGAGTAAAAAACGCAAATTATCAGTTCTTTCGAAAAATAATATCTTTTTGCTCCAAATTGCAAACTTTTTCATTATGCATTTTCCCGCCTCGCTGAAGCCCCATTAAAATTTCAGTTTAGTTCTCCTACAACGGAACTAACGTACTGTTTGTAATTTACTTTTTATACACCGGATGTCCATCTGTTTAATCGCTGCTTGAGCTACCTCAATTTTCTATTTTGACGCAAAAGATGAAAGAAATGCCAAAAAATCCAAATTAGGCCGAATCGCCCGAAAAAAAAAAATATATTTAGAAATATATATATTTATATATTTAGAAGTGATAATAATTTTATTCGTTGCATCGCGTTGATGTAGCTCGCTTATGTAAATAGTAACTTCTAATTCTCTTTTCATTCTTCTTAGTGTTTTCCAAAATCGTGCCCAATCTCTTTTTTCTTCATTCAACACGATTTTGGGGAACAAATATTATGGAAAAAAAATTCTGCCTCTATCACTCGTTCACCAGTAAGTTCAAAATGTACGAACGTTATTATTATTATAAATACAGATCTGGTATAATATGTTCTAGTTGTTTTTATTCGCACATGCAGCCAAAAATACAGTCCGTACTTTTATAACTTATGGACGATCGGAAAACATTAGTTTTCCTTGTTGGATTAACGAATGGACCCTAAGTGATGGATGATGGCTTTTACTCCCAATACGAACGATGTTTCCGGAACCCTATTTTTTAAGTCCGTATTGGGAGTAAGTGATACTGGTGTGGGTCGTCAGTTTGTCACCGAGCTCCACGCGGGTCGTACAATAGATAACTTTTTATCATTCGTCAGTAGATTTTCATTACAAGCGCATTATTGTTACTAGCCAGAACCGCATTACTATGAAGGGCCACACTCCTTTATGATTTCGGATTTCCGGACTCTAGCCATTTTTGAACGATATTCTCGGGTTTTAAATTACGATAGGTGCATACGAAGCATAATATATATATATTTGCATCTAGATGTCGCTCTACTGACGTCTTGACGACCAATCAAAATTTACAACTCGAATGGGATTGTAAGTTTTCATAAAGTGAGTGCCCAGTACGTCGAAAAATCAAATTTCAAAGGAAACGGAAATCTGAATTAAGCCGGGAGTTAACGGTCAATTTTGAAAGGGACATTAGACATAGAACTTAAGTAAAATTTTAAAACTTAAAATAAAGCAACCAATAAAATAACATTCAATCAAATCGAATTCTAAAACAAGCCTTGAAAAACGAATTTTAACAGAAAGTCTAAACAAAAAACGTTTTTTTCTGAAACACTGTCACTGCACAAAATAGTGTGATTTTGTGCCGCACAAATTGTGCGGTCTGAGTTAAACCAGGTTGATGTTGTTTCTTTTATAGCAAAGTTAATTGCAGCTTCAGTACGTATGGGTGGTCTATTGTGTCGACGGTCCTTACCGGATAATGTGTTTTTGCTGATTTTGCATCCTGTTTTTTTTTAGTTTTTGTACCCTTCGAATAATCGAGAACTATAGTCTGTTAATATGAAAAAACTACTTTTTCGCTATAGTCTTTAGTATAGCGGGTAAAACCGTTCCTTCATATTTTTCATTCAAATTCGTTTCAAAAAAATGTGAGGAAAAAAGCGGAATATCCCCAAAGTTAAAAATAAACTCATTTCGGTTAGTAATCAACGAAGATTTTTTGTGCAGACACCCTTTTTTGCTAAGAAAATGTGAATGGTTAAATAGAAAAATACAACTTATTTGAAATAAGCCAACCTGAATATGTATTCCTGCCGACCCCCTAAAATACTAATTGAGTGAATAGTAATTTGGAATCGAAATTTTTGACAGTTAATAATCAAACTCACCTGTCACTGAAAAGCAGCATTTTACATTTTGATTTTTCGATTCATTCGACTTTACTGTTTGTCCGAGCCGGCCGAAAAAATAAATTTTAGTTGATCAAAAATATTAGAAATTTACAGAGATTGTGCATTGTTTTGTAGTATTATTGATCATAACGCAAAGCCAGAGATAAATTCAATACCATCCTTACTATTACAGTTGGTATGGTAACGAAGTGACACATTCGTTTTCGATTTTTTGTTGTCAAAAACTGTTTTTCACTTCGTTCTGTCACTTTTGCCCATTTTTGCCCAACTTTTGACCATTTTTGCCCAACTTTTGCCCAGAAAACTCCGAAAAAGTGACACTTCTTTCCGAACTATCACGTCGTTACCACACGAAATGTATAATAAATTTAAGGGTTACTTTTGATTCTCGAAACCAGCATATCTAATGGGGGTGAACTGCCTTTAAACCTTGAAAACATGCTGCTCACAAAAAATTTTTGTTTGACAAACCAGTACAAGCGGCAAATGACAGCAATATGGTTTGANAAAGCATTTCTGGGAAAAATTTCGCGAGAATTTTTTGGCGAAAAACTACGGCTGCCTTTTTCTATGAAGCACTTTTTCTGCAAAATGCCGCGAAACGCGGTGCTATTAAAACCGTCGTTTCTAACATATATGGGTATATAACCGGGAGCGCTTCACTTGGGCCGAAAGCTTCACTTGGGCCATAGGGTGGTCCGTCGGCAACCGCGGCGCCTTCGGCCCAAGTGAAGCATTATCCAATAAAACATAGAAATTCGGCCCAAGTGAAGCATTCGGGCCAAGTGAAGCTTTGCGGCCCAAGTGAAGCCGACGGACCACCCTATGGCCCAAGTAAAGCTTTGCGGCCCAAATGAAGCGCTCCCTATATAACCTTCTATTTTGTAGAACTTAGATAAAAAAAAATGCGTCGAACTACAGCCGGTGCCCCGAATGTCCGCCCAACGCGCAGCTCAAGTCTCTCCGAGTTCCGCGAGGTCCTAAATACGCTTTCGTCCGCCGAAGATGTCAACCAAAACAGCTCATTGGTCGGCATGTTTGACGATATTGTGAACCAGTACCGGTCGCAATTGNATTTTTGTCTTCTGTATTCTAAAGTTATGTACGCCACCTGACCAGTTATCTAAACAACATTTTTGCTTAAAAATGATAAAATAATTGAATTATGGTCAGAATTAATTTATAGCGTCAGAATTAATTTATAGCGTGTAAAATAAATTTGTCTCACTTTATTGTAAAAAATTATATTTTTTTATTGAAAAATGAGCCGTAGGAGTTAATGTCAAAAATTATATTGTGAGTTTTAAGAATTTAAACAATTAAAATTGATTATTTTTATTTTAAATTAATTTTAAACATTAATTTAGAATTAAAGAAAAAAAAATCTTGTTCATAATTGTATTTGTTTTTGAAATTTTGATTTTTAACTGGTTGCACGTTTCGGGCCATAAAACGCTAACTCTTAATCGTACTTATTTTGTCAGCCCATCAAATTAGAGCTGATGAACGTACAATTTTTTTCTAATAATCGATCTTCCAATGAAAGCAAACAGTTTGTCCACTACGCGTGATTTTATGTTGGAAGAAGGCTTTTTTTGTTAAAAACAGCGCGAAACGGGTCGCCTAGAGGGCTCAATTTCGAGACACCTACTGTATGAAAATAAAGTTTTGGTTCTCGTTTTAGGAAGTCAAAGGCCATGTAACTTATTTGGTCAAACCAAACCGACCATTTCAGAAAGTGGTTTAACCGTGAGAGCGACATCCGTGAAAAATCGCACTCCGTGTGTAGCAGCGGCGAATGAGGGTTAATATGAAAAAACTGCTTTTTCGCTATAGACTATAGCCTATAGTCTATAGTATAGCGGGTAAAACCGTTCCTTCATATTTTTTATTCAAAAATGTGAGGAAAAAAGAGGAATATCCCCAAAGTAAAAAAAAAAACTCATTTCGGTTAGTAATCAACGAACTCATCTTATTTGTTTCTATACACATTTTTACTCAGCTGTTTTCGTATTTGGTTCGTACAAAGATTTTTTTTTTTGCAGACACCCTTTTTTGCTAAGAAAATGTGAATGGTTAACTAGAAAAATAGGACTTATTTGAAATAAGACAACCTGAATATGTATTCCTCCCGACCCCCTAAAATACTAATTGAGTGCATAGTAATTTGGAAACGAAATTTTTGACAGTTAATAATCAAACTCACCTGTCACTGAAAAGCAGCATTTTACATTCTGATTTTTCGATTCATTCGACTTTACTGTTCGTCAGGGCCGGCCGAAAAAATAAATTTTAGTTGACGAAAAAATATTATAAATTTACAGAGATTGTGCATTGTTTTGTAGTATCATTGATCATAACGCAAAGCCAGAGATAAATTCGATACCATCCTTACTCTTACAGTTGGTGTGGTAACGAAGTGACACTTTCGTTTTCGATTTTTTGTTGTCAAAAACTGTCACTTCGTTCTGTCACTTTTGCCCATTTTTGCCCAACTTTTGCCGAAAAAACTCCGAAAAAGTGACACTTCTTTCCGAACTATCACTTCGTTACCACACAAAAAGTACCACACGAAATGTATAATATTATTAAATTTAAGGGTTACTTTTGATTCTCAAAACCAGCATATCTAATGGGGGTGAACTGCCCTTAAACCTTGAAAACATGCTGCTCACAAAAAATTTTTGTTTGACGAACCGAATTTGGTACTACCTATTTCATTTTACCGATGCATTTTGACCGGTCATTATCGGTTTATGCGCAATAGTTTAGGTAATACTATTGATCACATTGAAATAGATGAAACATTATACAAGCGGTAGTCCAATTCTGGGACACCTATCGAAAAATTCTATTTTTTTTAAGAAATGCGTTTTCCGCAAAAAGCCACAAATGGCAGCAAAATGCTTTGAAAAAGCATTTCTGGGGAAAATTTTGCGAGACACTATTTTTGGCGAAAAACCACGCCTGTCTTTTTCTATGAAACACCTTTTCTGCAAAATGCCGCGGAACGCGGTGCTATAAAACCGTCGTTTCTAACATATATGTGTATATAACCTTCTATTTTTTAGAACTTAGATAAAAAAAAATGCGTCGAACTACAGCCGGTGCCCCGAATGTCCGACCAACGCGCAGCTCAAGTCTCAGCGAGTTCCGCGAGGTCCTAAATACGCTTTCGTCCGCCGAAGATGTCAACCAAAACAGCTCATTGGTCGGCATGTTTGACGATATTGTGAACCAGTACCAGTCGCAATTGGCGGACGCGCACAAACTCGAAGATATGACGCTCAAAATGGCGATCGAATTCAAGAAGGTGCAAACCAATTTCAACTACGTCAATAGTGAATATGCACATTTGTCAAAGGTCGGTTCAAAATTAGATTACCACAACTTGCTTGTCACTTCAAGTTGATTATAAAATTTCCCGTACTTTCTCGAGACATCATAATTCATATAGCATAATTGTGGATTTTATTCCAGATATTTCGCCTTTCGGCATTCTCAGTCGCAAAAACACCTTCCACTGAGAATGTCGAAAGTCGAAATATCTGGAATAAAATCTACAATTATGCTATATGGATTATAAAATTGTTGGCATTTTGTTGCGGTCCTAACAGTGCCATATGGCACTGTTTTCATTTATTTGGCTAATGGCTGAAAATTGACAAGAGTTATCTCTTATTTTTTCAGCATTATCGCCCACACACTACGCCGTTATGTTACAATTTGTACAAAAAAACGTATTGCGCAATATTTTCGAGTTACGTAATCACTATTTTCTGTTATGTTATAATTTGTACAAAAAACACGTATTGCGTAACATTTCCCACGTAGGATCCGTTATGTTACAATTTTTAATTTGTTTGGCGTCATCGAAATTTTCCGTTATGTTACACTTTTTTGATTTGGTTTTGTAACATAATGGCGCACCTGGTGTACCCGTTACCAAGGTACCTGTTTACTAACTAGCGGCTGTATTTTCGATTCTTGTGTTTGAGAAAAATTTATTTAAATTTGGTAATCTAATTTTTAACCGACCAAAGGCGTATGTTGAATTGGAAAAGACGGCGAAATCAAAAACGTTACTCTCCGAACATCATGTGAAGGTTATTGAAGAGAAAGAAGAGCGCATTTCGGAAATGACGGATGAAATTGACGATTTGCACAAGATTATTGAGATGTTCAAGGATGAGTTATGTAATGACGAGATAAGTCTGGCGCCGGAGAAACGAGACACCTTGATTCGAGTTTGTTCACGGAGCTCAATGCGGCGAACAAAAACGCGAAAAATACCAACTGTTCACGAGACGTTTGAAGATGAAGGTAGAGTTAGAAATCATAGTTTGAAACATCGATAAAATAACCACTTAACATTTTGAATTAACGGTTTGCATTTGAAATAACAGTTTGCATTTAAAATAACAGTTTGCGTTTGAAGTAACAATTTGCATTTGAAATAACGGTTTGCATTTGAAATGACACTTTTTGGCCATTTTCCAGCGTTTACGCCTACGCACTACTCATTTAAAATAATAGTTTTCATCTAAAATAACAATTCGCAGTTGAGATGAAACTTTTTTAGAAAAATCATAAAAAATTCTCAAATTTCCACGATTTTGATTCAAATAAAACATAATATATTTCACCGAGGGCCTCATTTTTAACTCCAAGTTTCTAACAGAAAATTTCAGCATTATTTTCTATTAGAAATTTTCTTAAAATTAATTATAATTTAGTCCTATTTGTAATACTTACTTTTAATACCAAAAATTTCTAACTTTCTAAAAAGACGGAAGTTCGAGCACAACGACGGACTACACCTTCGATCGAACTGGGGAAAATGTGCTTGACTTTAGCGTTCCTACGCTCCGGCAGCGGCGTTCATACGGTACTGAGCTTGACACCAGTATTCGTAACAGGCCGTATCAAACACACAGTAAACGACGGCCTAGTGATCAATACCGACGGCGGTCCGCCCAAGAAACCGCAACAGCTTCGGAAGCGGAATCCGTTGATTCTTTTTGGGATGTCAAAACGCCGCGTAAGGTCCAGCTAAAAAAGGCTACCAATACGCCAAACTTTATTCAGGTACGTCTTTTATGTTAACAGCGGTCATGTTCACAAAATTCCGTTATGATAACACTTTTTGAAATTTGATAAACTTCTGTTTCAGTCCACGCCCTACCCAGTTATCTTACCAAGTTTAATGGTTATAACATAACTGGCTAGGCGGTGTATTTATAAAAGAGTTGTTTTTCAGGGCTTTTTTATACACAAGTTCTTAAAATGATCCAAATACGGACACTGCACCCAAACCGGATGGTGTTTTCAATACAGACACTATTTTTTGGGAATAAAACACATCTGTATTGGGAGTTAAGATTGCAATAAATGTTCGAAACGTATTATGAAAGATATAGAGAATTAAAAAATTGTATTTTTAGCACAAGTTTGAGAAGAAAAACGTGGGCGTGCAAGTCGTGCCGTCGAAATGCAACCACTGTTCGAAAAAGATGAGTTTCGGCAGTACCTCACTAAAATGCATGACTTGCAAAGTACAAATTCACAGCCAATGCGAATCTGATTTTCAAGGCATCTGTTTTTGCTCTTCGGAAATATTAAACTGTCGACGTCCACTAGTTGAGGTATTTTTTTCTTATTTTTCAAAATATTGCACCAATTTGAAAAAAATACAAATTCATAACGATAATTTTCAAAGAAAGCTAGAAATCCCATTGAGTTTATACGAGTTATGAATGTCTAATTTATTGGTCCGTATTTTTTTTGCCATTTAAATTGTCAATTCTCATCACGATTATATCGTGCTGAAATGTAATATTTCGTCATTTTATGCCTACGCCTTGCGCAGTTATCTCGCCATTTTTCAAAATACTTTTGCAATATAACTGCGCAAGTGGTTTTAGGTGCCGAAATAAAATTATTCATTCTCAGATACATTACCAGGATTTCTTTCATAATCTTATTTTTATAGTACATTGCAAGCCGCGAGATGCGTCCAAAAATTCCAACATTCATTTATAAGACGACACATGAATTAGACTCGCGCATCTTGGAAGAAGGCCTGTACCGAATAAACGGCGGTCGAGAGCAATGCAATGAACTCAAAAAACAATTTTTGTCCGGCAACATCACCGACGAGTTTTTGGCCGAAGTGAGCGATACAAATGCTCTGTGTAGTTCGGTCAAAGATTTCTTCCGAAATATGCTCGATGAGCCGATTCTGACTCGGCGATTGTTGCCACAGTTCATCAACGCTTTTGAAGGCAACAATCAACGGCTGCTGAAATCGACATTTCAAAAGGTAAATTTGTTTAGTTTTTTTGTTTGTCATGTACAGTCCTTAACCATTTATCGGACATTTTCGGTTCTCGACAATAGCGTCCGATAAATGAGCATCGTCACAAAAGAGGTCATTTTTGTGTTAGAATGACCCCATTTTGGCCAAAAAAGCGTCCGATAAATTAGTAAGCGTCCGATAAATGAGCGTCCGATAAATGGTTAAGGATTGTATGTAGTTTCTAGTTTTCCATATAAAAAATCGGATTTTGTAGTCATTTGGAAAAATTGTCAGATAGAATCTACAGAGTTAATCGGTTGCAAAATATTCATAATAGTGGCCGGTTAAGAGCGCACCCTTAACCGGCCACTACTATGAACATTTTGCAATCGATTATCTCTACACCTTGTATAGTTTTAACGGACAGAATATGCCAAACCACAGGGCTTTTGCTTCCCCACGAGTGTGGAGAGGCCGTGTCTACTAATTTCGATTATTGACAATTTAGAACTCCGAAAACTGTCTTTATTTCGGGTTTCTGTTTAGCATAATGGGGACGTTTCTGATTCTCGAAAATAGCTCGGTTTGGATATTTTTTAAACATCTTCACAAAAAAGCGACCCCATTTTGATTACTACAACAACTTTATTACAAAAATTAATGATAAATTTAGTTGCCGGACGAAAATCGCGATACTCTTGCGTTTTTGATGATGCATTTGAAAAATGTGGTCGAAAACGCAGACACAAATCGCATGTCGGTTGAAGCTTTGGCGACTTCCATTGGTCCTTCGATTATCGGCTTCACTTCCCCGTCACCCGATTTTCGTGAAATTCAAGAAGCGTCAAAATATCAAGTAAGTTTAAGTTCGTGTATATTTTTTAACTTCGAAATGCCTTTCACGGTAAGAATAGCTGTCTGGTCCCAAAAGGGTCTGTTTTTGGTTTGAAATTTTTGATGTACGAGTCAAAAAAAGATCTAACGTCTGTGGTGGATATTTTGTTAAAAAGTACGAATATCGAAAATAATCCTTTCTAATAGCAAGTGTCCAAAAACCATCCGGAACTCTTAATAGAGACTCTAGAATCGAAAACGTCCGTATTCGGAGTAAGAATTATACCTAAATCTGGACAGGAGATGGACCATCTCAGATAGTGTAAAGAATTGAGTTCTCATTGCATGACGCACGACCTCCTGTTTGACTTTAAGGCTATTCAAATTATTTACACCAGTTGCGCCGTTATGTTTCGCCCCGTTATGTTACAACTTTTTGCCTACGCACTACGCCGTTATGTTACAATTTGTACAAAAACGCGTATTTTGCAATACTTTTGAGTTACGTAATAACTATTTTCCGTTATGTTACAATTTGTACAAAAAAAACACGTATTGCACAATATTTTCCCCGTTCGGCCCGTTATGTTACAATTTTCCGTTATGTTACACTTTTTTTTATTTGGTTTTGTAACATAACGGCGCACCTGGTGTACCACATTCAGTAGAAAATCCTAAAAAAAAAACACTAAGAATTACATGAATAACATTAAATTTTAGACCGGCATTCTGAAGTTGCTCCTTTCATTGGACACTTCAGATTACGAGGAGATGTTGGACACGTGCTCGCTGATGGAGACGACGAGCATTGAAGACTTGGACACAGTGACGGCACAACATCGTCCCCAGCGAACATTTGATGGCAGTAGAGCGCGGCTGTTGAATACCGCCAACCGCTCAATTTACAATAGCGGTGGGCCCTTATTCTCCATCAAAAAGTCTAAGAAATAAACACATTTGTACATTATTTCAAAATACAGTCCTTCATCTCATTAGGGTCTTTATTTTCGAGAACCAAAAAACAAACCTAATTAGGTGAAAGGCTGTACACTAATTACCTGTCACATTCAAGCACAATACTGTACATAGCTTTTCACACTTTGAGAGTTTTTGTTTCGACTCGAAACGTTTTTTTTTCTCTCATAAGTCACAAAATTTAAATAAATTTCCATTACGCTATTAAAATGAAAAAGGTTGATTTATTTTATTAATACTAAATAGCAGGCACGTGGTATTTTGACCATTTACATTCGGTCAGGCTTAAAAGTCGGATTTTACCGGCAGGTTTCACTGAAAAACGACTACAGTTGGTCTGATAACTAAGTGACACTTTAGTTGGCCATTTTTTTTCTCAAAAACTGTCACTTCGTTTTATTACTTTTACTTCGTTCCGTCCCTTTTACCCAAATTTTGCCCCAAAAATTCCAAAAAGTGTCACGTCGTTACCACACCAATTGTATGGCCTATAAGTTCTAGAGGTTGTAGAGACTGATTATAAGGATCACGGATTATGAAAATCGTAATAACAATCCGCAAAAAATTGTTTTATTTTCAGTAGTTCATAAAATTTCAAATTCATTGGATATAAACTGCTATTCGTACTTTACTCAAATTCCATTCGATAATTGAACCAAAATTCGAAAATATCAGACTACAGAAACCTTTGTTATTGTACGTTAAACAGATGTGGATGTGAGAACTTGACACATTCATATTACCACACTCTGTCAAGTTCTCGGGTAATTGTCATGTTCTCACCTCACTGTCAAGTTATCGCAACATTGATAACTTGCCAATATAAATATATCAGAAGAAATATCTTAAATCGACGTCTGACAGTATAAAGAGAACGAGAGCAGTAGCCAATATAAATCCCGTGAAAGTCAGAAAACACACGATAAAAAACAACACGTGCTAATATTACTAACGTATTTAAAGTACACGACAGAGGTGGCCAAACCCATCAAGAGTGGTTTAACGGATCGTTATACTTTTTATACTCAAACATAATTGATTATTGAGTATATATATTCTGACTTGAACAGCAAACTTGTAGATAAATATCGAGATAGATTTAGAAAAAAAATGGCCGAAGAAAATGATGTAAGTTATTACCAACTAATTATTAATAATTTGCAATGAGTTATTCAGTACAGTTGTTAAGGGAATTTAGGCTTCATTCAAAAATTCCATCTAGCCCTTTTTCTAAAAAACTGATTACCCTACTGGTGTGGGTCGTCAGTTTGTCACCGAGCTCGATAGATATAATCGCGTACTGTTTTAAACCTACAAGCGACGTTTGCTCGGTGACATTTGTTTCCTCGCGCCAGTAGCAGAATTTTTCATTCCGTATATTAACAGTAAAGTATTATACACACAGGCTAAGTGGCCAAAAAATTTTCAAAAAAATTTTCTGCCTATTTCACGCATAGACAGAAAAATTTGTTGAAAATTTTTTGGCCACTTAGCCTGTGTGTATAATAATTTACTGTTAATATACGGAATGAAAAATTCTGCTACTGGCGCGAGGAAACAAATGTCACCGAGCAAACGTCGCTTGTAGGTACTCGATTAAAACTTAATCGATTAAAACAGTACTCGATTATATGCGAGTGGCGAAATGACCCCTTATCTCTTAGGGGTCTCTTATCCCCTTATGTCAAGGAATAATACCAACCGTAATGATATGCCAGGCGGTGTCATTTTAAATCAAACTCTACATTCAGGATTCAACAGGATTTATTTCGCTTTTTGCTGTTGTTGGTGCTGTTTTAGTACTTGGAGCGATCATTGAACTTATCAACATTTTAAGAACAAAAAAGAATAAAAAAATATCCCCATCATCTTCCCAATCCAATACGTAATCGGTTTAAAAGTTGCCTTAGTTATCCTTGTTACTTCAATGAATCATGTATTATGTATGAATACCTAAAACTACCAATATGAACTGTACTACGCATTTCTTAGAAAATAAAACTTCATTGTTATTTATTGTACTATCTTTGTACTTTATTTGGGTTGTTCTTGGTTGTCGATAAACGGTCAGAATGGACGCGTGTACAAGGGGTCTGGTTATAAGGTCACAAGGTGTGACCGTTATAAGGTCAAGTCAGGATAAATCAGGTCTTTTTCACTTTTTTGGTGTAAATTTAGAACGAGACATATTCGTTTATAACGACACGGGTAAAACACGGGTAATAAATTTTTTTATAGAAATCACGTCTTTTTTTCACTTTTGTTGGGTTTAAATTTAGAACGCGACATATACGTTTAGAACGACACGGGTAAACACGGATAATAATTTTTTTTATAGAAATCATATCTTTTTGGACTTTTTTTCACTAAGGTCAAGTCATTTTTTGGAGTGCATTTAGGTCAAGTCATTTTTTGGAGCTTGACCTTATAACCAGACCCCTCGGTACGGGTTATATCGCAGTTCAAACGTTTTAAAAGTGGCCGTAACAAGCGCAGGCGGTATCACACAACATTTCACACGTAGAGTATATCCTAAGTGAACGCTGTATATTATTTCTAACGTAGTGAGTCATTAATAATACGGCGAAACTCAAGAGACCTAATGTAGATTTGGCGATATTACCTTATATAATGAAAATGGTTATTTGTGCTGACTAGGTTCATTGTTAATGTTGACTTTGAGTGAAATGTACTAGGAAATGCTCAACGTACTCTTGAAGGAATAATATGGGGAATTTATATATACCATAATATCTATGAAGTATATTCTATGTCTTCTCTTGCATCATACTGGGTTGAGAAAATTATTGGATTTTTCCAAGAAGACCCCGTTGAAGTGAGAACGCAGTTAGATGGTGACAGACTGTTGACCACGTGGTAAGTGAGTTACAAAATTATCGAAGTATAAAGTTGATTATACTTATAATTTTCGACGAATAATCTTTGAGTAAAAAAAATAACTGTAAAATGTTATTGGGCCTCTCACATGCATAATGCATGAATTTCCTTTCGTGTTTTTCTTATATAAGGTTTTAGTTTTTTTTTTTTGAACGGAAAAAATCGGTTATTCAAAAACTCACATGTATGATGCAAAAATTTTATCAACGAGACAAATTGTATTATATACACTACCTGTATGTTTATCCAGTCACGTTCGCCTTCCAAAACCGGCCGGTTTGACCCTCGGGCGTAGGCGAAATAGCTTTCTAAAGAAAAACCGGATAAACCAAAAAGCTGGCAAAAAAAGTCTCCGCGTGAACAAAATACAAAAGAAAATACGCCGGAAATTCATGTAAGACCCCGATTTGTAAAACGTTATTGGATTTAAGTTACTCCATGCAAGTTGTCGAAGATCGGGAAACCCTTATTTTCTGTGAAGTCTCTCGCAATTTTTTGAATTGCATGATTAAGTGTATGATGTTATGGAAAAGGACGGAAGCGCATTCGTTTCCTTAGATTACATTATAAGATTGTAACAGAGCTAATAAAAATAAAGCATTTGTAATATACTAAATTCAAACTTGAGCGTTCCTAATGACTGAACCAACAGAGAAAGCATTTAGATGGTTTTGTCTGTTGTTTGACGATGATGATACTCAGCCCCTCATTGTACCCGAATTAGACAGTTTATTAACAACATGGTAAAAACGCTTTTAATATTGATTATTTATAAATTACACCACATAATCAGTTATGTCAACACCAACAAATGTCAAATACTGTTAATAGAATTTTATTGTAACATAATTGGGTGTGGCGTAGGCGATTGTTAACATAACTGGGTAGGGCGTAGGCGAAAACGGTGACACTACAATTTGGCCCCCACAGTACTCGCTCGCTCGAAAAAATTTTAAGGAAGAAACAAAGATTTTTTTGTTTGCCAGGGCCAAATTGTTTTTGCGCTTGAAGTCAAAAAGTACCGATTCTTTTTTTTTCTTTTTTTTTGTAAACAGAAAAAAAAATGAGTTCGGGGCCAAATTGTATTTCTCAATACTAATTTGGCTCCTAGGGCCGAAAGCGAANGGACCGGTTATTTGCGTTTTTATCCAAAAAACTACCATCCAATTCCTGTCCAAATATTCTTAAAGTGATTTGATTGGCTCAGAAATATACGACCATCAGACAAAAGACCTGGGGTTACCAATTTAAGGGACAGGTGCTTAATAAGGGACGTTTTTTAAATTCGCAAACCGTCCCTTATCAAGCCTTCCCCCTGTATTATTATTTTACCGAAATTCAAATATAGCGACCTCTAGTAGAATGTGAGTCGTATTCTGCTAAGCCGCCCTTCATCCCAATGACTTAATTCCCGAATATTTTTTTTTCATTCATTTGTGTAGCATAATTCATTTACTATATTTACATTATTTTGTTTTTTGCATATTTCGTTATTTGTCTTGCATAATGTACAAAGCTTCAAAAAAATAAAAAAAATAAATATAATTAAAAATGTCCACAAAGGGGTCTTGGATTGTACTAAATTGTTTTTATAAAAAAAATACTGGAAAGGGCGATTAGACTGTAAAAATAATATCTCAATAATTGAGGGCCAAATTGTATTTTGTATTTCGCTTTCGGCCCTAGGAGCCAAATTAGTATTCACAAATACAATTTGGCCCCCAACTCGTTTTTTTCGGGGGCCACATTGTATGGCACCCGCGAAAACCTAATTTCATCAAATCCCAAAAACTATTAACATAACTGGTTAGGTGGTGTACCGTACACCGTGTACGTAATCGAGCGCTCGAGCGTGGGGTGCCCAAAATGTATCCGCTTATTTTTTTATTTCAAAGTTGTGATCTACGGATCAAATTGAAATGTAATAAGCAGGGTCTGTAACTGAATTACAAGCCACGCCTGTTAGCTCATGATTTTTTATAGGCGCCTCCTATTGGCGCCTTTAGCCACGCAAACAACTCACCCGTGGCTTGAAATAGGAGTTATGCAATAAGTCAAAAAATTGAGATTTTTTCGGCTAATTTTAACGAAAAAATTAAAACAACTTATTTTAGTGCAATTGCTCTGCCCACGATCATTTTAGCGTTATCAACATTTACAGGAGGTGATATGTTTCGCATTGGTGGTTTGGATGTTTTTAATCCAAATTATAAATCAACAACATTTCTCGGACGGACACAGTTTGATCGTAGAACACAAATTCCTTACATAAAAAATTACTGCTGGGCCAATTTGGCTGATCATGACGTTTCTTTGGGCCATTATGCGACTTTGCCTTATTATCTAGCGGCTATAGACTATAGCCTATAGTTGTCCTTATGGCCACGACTAAATTGCTGTGGACGACTGGTTATGCTAAGTCTCTTGGCAGTAGTAAGTTTTTCTTTATTTCCATGGTTCCCTTTTTACTATTTTTCCCAATTGTTGTCAATTGTTGTCAGTTTTTATCATAATTATAACAATTTGTTTATTATTTATTGCTATAAATTTTGAATCCAAAATGCTCTCTAGCGGCCTTTGTCATTTGAAATTCATGCTACATCATACACGTGAGTTTCAGAAAAAACTTTTTATCCGTTCGGAAACAAAACCTGGAATATCCCCATCTAGAAAATACGCCCGGAATTCATGTGACACGACGAGTATTTGAACAAATACTTTTTTTCAGCTGCAACTTTCATTATGTCCGGGATTGCCGAGTCATTGGAAGATGTTGTCGGATATTATACCGAAGGTTATCGGAAAAATAAAAAGACAAATGTTGACCGTGTGTTGATCGAGCGGGACATGAATCAAATCATCGAATATGAAATTCAAAATGGCGAAAAACGCGCAATAACTCCCAGAGCTAAATACGAACGTTTAAATTCAACATTGAACCAGCTTGCCAGACAGGCCAACTACAAAAGACTGTTTGATTACAGCAGAGCCTACTTCATTATTGTGATGTCTATAGGTTTGAATTTTAAAGAGTAAATGTTATAGAAAACCATTATTATATGTACGGTACCTGACGAAAAATCGTTACGAAATGACCTCATGACTCAACAATGGTTACAATTTTTTTGATACGCTATCATGTACATTGTTGAAAATTTCACAACGAAGATAATTTATAAAAAAATAAGGGAATAAAAGGGAAATATGGAAAATTTTAACCCAAGGAAGATTTTACATGTAATCTATTTTCGAGTAATATTTTTTTTAATTTTAAAAGAGTGCATTTTGATTTGATTAAGAAAAAAATTATAAAAAAAACACAAAATTGAAAGTTAAAAACCCACTGACTAAAAATCGTTAGAAAATAACGTCAAGACTCAAAATGAATCACAAATCGTAATGATTTTGATGTAAGAGCTGTATTTTATTGCATTGTTTTCAGTAATTATTGGAACATACTTTCTTTATATTGATCAAAAGATGAATCCGGTACAGTTCGATTGTCCGTTACCACCATGGTTTTATTTTAATTCAACAGATGGTTATGATAACCAAGTACTTGTGACGACAATTAAGCAAAAGGTTCGAGAATAATGAAAAATAGTCAGCAGGTCAAGTGACACGGCGAGGTCGTGTCTAATACTTCCAATAAGTACAGCATCTACGCAGTTTTAAAAAAATACAATATAACCAGACAGCGGGTAGACCAAAAATACGTAGTATACCACGTAACCAATTATTTCAACTTTTTTACTTTACCTTCGGTTTCCACCCTTTTAACTCATCAGTGCGTGGGCAAAAAAAACCTTGAAGCCTTAAAAAAGGCAGTCTACGAACCAACTGGAAGACGAACACTTCTGATGTGGATTATGATCGGATTGTATGGATTGATTATTATAACATCCTTGATTGTCTGGGTAGTTGAGAAAATGGACATAGCGGGGTTAAACTTACTCATTATGCTGCCGTTTATTAAGGTCCCAACAGTCCCAAGTGAGTCGGATCTTGGCTATGTGATGGGTCTTTTGAAAGCAAATCGACGAAAAAATAAAATTCTCAGGTTTTGTTGTATTTTTGGTTACTTCGTTTTATTTTGTTTTACGCATATATTTATGGACCATAAATTAGGGTACATTGTAAATTATACACCAGATGTACCTTTATTTTGTTTTTTCCAAACATTTGTTCATTTTAGCAAAAATGTACCTTTATCTTGGATTTTTTGCTTTCTTTGTTCATTTTACCCCCAAGTTTTCGCAACATTAACGTACATCTGGTGTATCATTAATTGATATCAAGGAGGAAACTCCTGTAAATTACATTTAAACGATTACATTGTATGTACAGTTTGATCATTTTTCTCATAACCAAATGAATCCCATTAATACTAGGAAACGCTACGATTTCAATTGAATTCGATAACGCTCACTTAACGCGACAACATTTTTCGAATTACATTGTAGATTATTCAACGATTTATAAATTACCGGCATACGCAATAATATTACTAACATACGCAATAATATTACCGGTGTACGCAATAATATTTTTCAGGCTTGCATTTGAAACGATGATGGCTAGCGATTCTTATTACACCAAAAAAGAACGCTTTTTCTACGAAACATTAAAGGAGGTGTCGCTATGGAGTTCAGTAGATCGCGACCCTAAAGTTGAAAACATTAGTTGTTGTTATGTTGAAGAAGCTGAAGACATAGCGAAAAATGGATAAAAAAAATAAATCATTTCTGTACGCAATTATCCTGTTACCATAATGGTAATAATTTATTAAATTTTCAAATAAACTGACTTGGCCTGTCGACCTCCCCAGGACAGCCAACTGTCACCGAGTTTAGTATCAATACATAGTATTTTTGGGGCCGTTTTTGATCGCACAAACTTATTTATAGGGTACTTTGGCGACCCGACAAATGGTCACGAAAATACCCCCCACTCCCTTGTAAGGGGTATATTTTTTGTTACACGTCCGGTTAAGCACAGATCCGTGCAACTCTACGGCACCACGGCATCTTATTAGATAAAGTTTTTTCTGCATTTTTGGCGAAAAACTTTTTCTGGTACCGCTACTATACAGGTACTATTCATGCGTAACTTACCACGCCGAATTCGGCATCCAGTGACTCATCAAATTCAAGAAATTTACGAACATTTTTATATTATTTCACCTTGGACGCAATGAACTCGAAACGGGAGCAATAGTATTAAAGACACAAATTCGTCATAAAATTATATTTATTTGAGTTTAACAAACTTTATAACATAATAAAAACCACTTGGAACAGATGTAAATTGAAATCGCAGTTCCATCCAGCAAATTATGTATTTGGTTCAAAACTGAAGAGAACAGTACGTTTGCGTAGCCAAGTTTATTTGAGGTGGGTGAAACCGCTTCTATGTCGTTTTGGAATATAGTTTTTTGGAGTTAATAAATAGCCTCGGTAATCCAGAAATATTGGGTAGTTCTTGAAAAAATAATAAAAATAGGGTCAAAAAGTGCGAATGGCAAACCGAACATTGGTGGAAAAATAGGTTAAATTTTGGAGAAAAAAGAGGCATTTTAGGAAAAGTTTAAAGTTTACTTTAACTCTCAAAGGGAAAATTTGCAAAAAAAGTCCTAAATCGACCGAAAATGCTAGTTAACCGGGCTTAATCGAAAATCACTTAAAACCGGGTCTAGTCAAATGTCATGAGAAAAGATATAAAACGTAAAACGGGACCATTTTTTTTTTGAAAATTCCAGCTTAACATGACCGGAATGGCGTTTTGTGCAGATTTGCACGTTTGTCCCCGATGGATTATATGATACTTGGAACCCTAAAGAGTTAACAGATTTTATAATTTGCGGCATCCCCCACTTCAGATAGAGAGAACCTGACGAAAGCTTGAGCAAATGCTGGAAATACACTTACACACGCTGGATTATGCTATCTTTATTTCACTTTTGTGTGTTTCTTTGGGCGTTGGCATTTTCTATGCCTGGACGGGGAGAAAACAGACGGCTGATAACTTTTTACTGAATGATGACGGCATGAATCCTTATGCAGCTGGTCTGTCCATATTTGTGAGCATGCTGTCCGCCTTGACCATCATAGGATGGCCTGTCGAGGTAACCTTTTCATTTAACAATGAAAAATGTTTTTTCGTAACTTACGCATTTTACCATTTTGTTTTACGGATTAGGACACTGCGTGGATTTTGCTACAAAAAGACTAAAGTAACATGTAGTGCAGTCAGCCTTGATACACCTGATATACTTTTAATTTAAAAGGGACAGCAAATTGTTTGTTTCAAATTTATTTTCCGGAACTATTGTAAAGGACGTTTTACAGATTCAGCGAAGTTTTATCTAAATAACTTTAACCTTTTTCTCTCTTTATAATCTTATACAACTTGGATTTTTTGGATTTTCTTTCTTAGCATCGGCTTCATTTGTTAGTGTCTAGTTGTCGTCATTGTTCGATTGAAAGACCATTTATTACTGTGATATTTTTGAAAATCATGGTCCACTTTTGCACAACATCATCCATTTTATATTCTGATCTTCCATATAATTTAGTCAATAATGGGCAGCATTTGATGACTGTTTTATCTGTCAAAATCAGTAAAGTGTATACGGACCAATTGATTCTTAACATTCCATGTTAACTCCGATTCGCCGCTTATGGACTATTGTTCATTCGCCGGTACCTACACACCGTGTGTAGGTCACTTTCATCCCTTAGTCATTTCTTACCCGTTTAGCTTTAAATGATAAAAATTATACTGGGTAGTCTCCCAAGTATACTTTATCAGAATATGGACTCTAAAGTAAAATAAATCATTTGGTTTTGCCGCTATATGCCGCTATGTGCGCTAAACNATTATATCATACCATATGTACCATTATTTTTTTGCAAAAATAATGTTCATTTTAGCAAAAAATGTACCTTTATCTTCGATTTTACGCATTCTTTGTTCATTTTACTCCCAAGTTACCCGAAAATAAAAGTACATCTGGTTTATTTTATTTGATATCAAGGAGGAAATTCCTGTGAATTACATTTAAATGATTATGTACAAACGATAGTTCAATTGCATTCGATAACGCTTAGTTAACGCGACAACATTTTGCGAATTGCATTGTAGTTTATTCACTGATTTATAAATTTTAATAAATAATATTTTTCAGGCTTGCATTTGAAACGATGATGGCTAGCGATTCTTATTACACCAAAAAAGAACGTTTTTTCTACGAAACACTAAAGGAGGTGTCGCTATGGAGTTCAGTAGATCGCGACCCTAAAGTTGAAAACATTAGTTGTTGTTATGTTGCAGAAGCTGAAGACATAGCGAAAAATTGATAAAATAATAATTTATTTCCGTACGCAATTATCCTGTAACCATTATTAAATTTTCGAATAAACTAACCTGGCCTGTCGACCTCCCCAGGACAGCCAATTTTCACCGAGTTTAGTATCAATACATCGTATTTTTGGGGCCGTTTTTGATCGCACAAACTTATTTATTGGGTACTTTGGCGACCCGACCAATGGTCACGAAAATATCCCCACTCCCTTGTAAGGGGTATATTTTTTGTTAGACGTCTGGTTAAGCACATATACATGCAACTCTACCGCAACACGGCATCTTACAGATAAACTTTTTTGTATTTTTGACGAAAAAACTTTTTCTGGTACCGGTACTATACAAGTACTATTCATGCTTAACTTACCACGCCGAATTCGGCATCCAGTGACTCATCGTATTCAAGAAATTTATGAACATTTTTATATTATTTCACCTTGGACGCAATGAACTCAAAACGGGAGCAATAGTATTAAAGACACAAATTCGTCATAAAATTATATTTATTTGAGTTTAACAAACTTTATAACATAATAAAAACCACTTGGAACAGATGTAAATTGAAATCTCAGTTCCACCCAGCAAATTATGTATTTGGTTCAAAACTGAAGAGAACAGTACGTTTGCGTANCCAAGTTTATTTGAGGTGGGTGAAACCGTTTCTAATAGAAACATAATGTCGTTTTTGAATATGGTTTTTCGGAGTTAATAAATAGCCTCGGTAATCCTGAAGTATTGGGTAGTTCTTGTTCTTAAAAAGAAAAAAATAATAAAAATAGGGTCAAAAAGTGCCAATGGCAAACCGAACATTGGTGGCAAACCGAACAAAAGTTTAGTTTAACTTTCAGGGGGGAAATGTGCAAATTTGCACATAAAGTCCTAAATCGACCGAAAATGCTAGTAAACCGGGCTTAATCGAAAATTACTTAAAAACGGGTCTAGTTAAATGTCTAGTTAAATGTCAAAATGTAAAACCGAACGAACTTTTTTTTAATTTCAGCTTATTATGTTAAACATGGCCGGAAGGGCGTTTTGTGCAAATTTGCACGTTTGTCCCCCGATGTATTATAAGACACTTGGGACCCTAAGGAGTTAACATATTTTATACTTTGCGGCATCCCCCACTTTAGAGAACCTCACGAACGCTTGAGCAAATGCTGGAAATACACTTACACACGCTGGATTATGCTATCTTTATTTCACTTTTGTGTGTTTCTTTGGGCGTTGGCATTTTCTATGCGTGGACGGGGAGAAAACAGACGGCTGATAACTTTTTACTGAATGATGACGGCATGAATCCTTATGCAGCTGGTCTTTCCATATTTGTCAGCATGCTGTCGGCCTTGACCATCATAGGATGGCCTGTCGAGGTAACCTTTTTATCTAAACAATAAACAATTTACGGATTAGGCCACCGCGTGGATTTTGCTACAAAAAGACTAAAGTAACAAATTGTTACTACATTATGTAGTACAGTCTTGATACACTCGATATACTTTTAATTTAAAGGGACAACAAATGTTTCAAATTTATTTTCCGGAACTATTGTGAAGGACGTTTTACAGATTCAGCGAAGTTTTATCTAAATAATTTTGATCCTTTTGTTTCTCTTTATAATTTAATACAACTGGATTTTTTTGGATTTTCTTTGTTAGCGTTGGCTTTATTTGTTAGTCGTCGTTGACTGATTGAAATGCCATTTATTACTGTGATATTTTTGAAAATCATGGTCCACTTTTGCACAAGATCATCCATTTTATATTCTGATCTTCCATACAATTTAGCCAATAATGGGCAGCATTTGATGACCGTTTTATCGGTTAAAATCAGTAGAGTGTATAAGGACCAGGTAATTTTTATAATTCCATTTTAAAGGACAAAGGACGTAAACTCTATGAACTATCCAGTTTGTGACAAGTTAATCTCACAACAACTCAAAACGCATAAGTCTTAAATTGGCAGAAACAACCGCGAATAATTCATGGGCTCGTTTTTCGACGTTTTACTGTAGTAGATCCATACTTGGAAAAAATCGGCAGTAAAAATGTGCATATTTAAAGGGATTTATATAATTGCAAAAAAGTGCTCATCTAAAAAGACATGCACATCTAGAGAACCTCTCAGAATAGTGATGATTGAATTGCATGGTCCAGTTCAATGGTCAATGGTCTAATGATGCACCTTCTGAAAAGGCTTAAGAACGCAAAATAAGCGAGACGCGTTTTGATGGTAAGTTTTTAAGTTTTTATAGGGTTTTAAAAATATATTAGAAAAGTAAGTTATTCCATGCAGCATTTTTTGCGTTCCTAATTCTTTTCAGATGGTGCCTCATAAGACCACTTACCATTTTCCCCTAACTCAAATACGCTTTATGGGGCTGTCTTGTCACAATTGGTTTGTTGCGCACTAAGGGATCTGAGCTTCATACACTATACTGTTGTCTGCAAGCCTCTGGTTTTTCTGGGCATGATACTTCGAATGTACCGAAGTAAAGAATTATGTAGATCCACTATTTTTATTTCTGATTCATTGTTAAAATGGGCAAATTCTTCTCGTAATTTTGCTTCTTTCACTACTCTCGCTAATGACGAAGATATCTTAACAACCGTATGGCTCTTCATGGCTTTCAGTTCAGCAATGGCATCAGTTTTCAACATAGTTATTCTGGGTTTCATTAATAAGAGTGTGATCAAAAAATTATTCGCTCAATTTCATATTTAAACTATACAAATATTCATATTTGTTTCAAATTTTCCTAGCAGGATGATTTGATTTTATTAATAATCCTAATAATAATTTTTAACAATGCTACAAGTGTCGTTAACTGTCGTAAAAATAACAGCATTTTATCAGATGTCTTTGACCTTTAAAACTATCCCGCGAACAAAAAATATATAACCATTAACTCCTGAATGCCACAAACAACAAATATTTTTGAAGAATATTTGAATTTCAAGAACCTTAAAAAATATGAATCTGATAAGCGTATAAAATAAACATTTCATGACCATAATTACAATTGTATGTGTTCCGACCGAGAAATATGTCCAGAAATTAACATTAGAAACAAAAACATGGTTGGTTATAAGGTCTGAGATTTGGTCTGTTTAACTTAAAGATCAAAGATTTGGTCTGCGAGATATACGGGCGATCACAAAGAATTGTATTTATTTTTGTAGGTTTATTACACAATCGAGTTAGTTTAAAAACTGCATTTAAGGTCAAATCATATTTTAGCCCTTGGACTTATAACCAACCAACCTTGAATAAAAAATGACTAATTATTGACAATTCAGGCATTTTTATACGGTGATGCCATCATATGGCGACTTCTTGGAGGAATATTAGC
>SCLG01000091.1:408856-420454 GCA_004367875.1 Oikopleura albicans | reverse complement strand
AAAAACTTATTTATAACAATGTCAACAAATTTATAGGTGACAAATTTTCTATGAATTCACCAAAACAAACCAGTGCCATAACGTGATTAAATCAAGCTATGAAACAATTTTTTTGAAAATAAACTCCCCCACCTCGAACGGACGCGTGTGCACAGAGACAAACACTTTTCTGTTTTGTTTTATTTTGCCTGAAAGTAGAATTTTTATCCGGCCCAAAGCTTATTATTATTATTGAAAATGAATTACCAGAAATAATTTGTTCTAAAAAGTGAAAAGGCTTTAGATTTTAAAATAGTGCAATTCCACAAGTTCAGTTTAAAGATCAATTAGTGGAAATTTACGTTGTATATATATATCGGGATTGTGTTAATACATGAAGTCCTCCACGTAAAAATATCATCACTCGAAACTCGCCCTCTGTTCACATAATGGACTAGTGATATTTTTATGCATTTGGCCTATTGCTAATAGCTCGTCATTAAAAATACAAAAAAATATATGCTTTGAAAACATGTTTTACTTATTAATTCAAATCATATTGCATATTAACACAGGTTTGTGTACTATCCAGGTATTATTGCGTTATGAATTATGTCATTTGTTTCCCAAAAACGTCATTTTTTCAAAATACCAAGTAAAATTTGGGAGAATTATCGCGTCAGTTTTTATGTTTTTCAAAAACCCTAATTTCCCGAACTTTTTTGGTCGTATTTGTTAAAACTTAGGCTATAAGGTTAATTTGGGAGACATATCAAGTTAATTTTATTGGACTTCCAGTGTTATTTGGAAATTCGAAAAAAAATCTTGGAATTGTCCGGGTTTTGTCAAAATTTTAGGAGTAGTTTGAAAACGCCTATAAAATTCCACGATTTTTTTTTATTTTCAAATAACAATAGAGACTAACTTGATATTTCTCACAAATTAACTCTATAGGCAAAGTTTTAACAAATACGACCAAAAGATCCGGGAATTAGGGGTTTTGAAAAAATATCATTTGCACTTCTTCCGTAATTAATTTGAAAAAAATCACATTGGTAATTATCATTTTTGATGATTAGCACTTTTTTAGTCTAACACATTTCCTAAAGAAAAACGTAGGATTAACAAAATTTAATTATTGAGGTGAAATAGTTGACATGAAGTCAATATTTAAAAACAATCCGGCCCCGAGCGGAATAAATATCCTACTCTTATTGGTTACTCTTATTTTTTTACAAATTTAAGAATAATGACCGTGAGACAATAAAGGAGTAGATAATAAATGGTAAGATAACAAAGAAACAGTACAATGATCGTATCCTAATCTTTTAAGTTTAACTCCGCACCGTATTTGGGCCCGGAATTTACCCTAACATCTTACACCTACGTTTGTGGCCCAAAATATGCCGTGGAGTTAAGGAGGTTACTATACCCCAATGTTGGATAAGTGAGAGTTTTAAATAACTTCCATGAACTACATTTATCCTACTTCTTTGACGGCAAACAAAAGGAAATGGCGGAACTCTATAAATTAACGATTTTTACATGAAAACATCGAATTCAAAATCCTATGTTTTGCATGGCGATACCGAATTTTAGAAAACAGGAAGCATACGTTTTTGAACTTTTCGAATAATTCCAATTATTATTTTTGAGAATCATTGATTAAAAATTCGTCTATTAGCGAGAATAACACTTGGACTTTATGAAAGTGGGATTTTCGTCGCATCGTGACTTGATTTAAAATACACAGCAATTCAGCTAATTGACATCACTTGAGAATGCATTTTTTTAATTAAACAAAAATCCCACTTTCATAAAGTCCAAGTGTTATCACGGCTGATGATGATAGCTTATCTTACAATACGTATGTCCACAAAAAAGTTAAAATTCGTATAAAAATAGCTAAAAATATGTGTTTTTATAGCAGCAACGCATGGCTTGTGCTATTAGCTTATTGGTGAACCCAATGAAACGGAGGTTGAACACTAGGGTGGGTTAGGTCAAAAGGAAACCAGGAGTCCCATTGAACACAGAGATTTACAATAGGGGTTTGTTTAAGTTGAAAATTAAAAAAAATGATCAAAAAACTGGTACCTTGATTTTACAAATGAATAATTAATAAAACAAATCCCAGCGTATTTTAAAATCATAGTTACTAAGTATACAGGGTGTCGAGAGTTGAGTGCTGTATTTGCATTGGTTCGATTTAATTGTCCATTCTTGGTGACATATTTTTTCCAGAAAATGTTTAAAAAAATATTTAAAATAATATTAGCACGACTTGAATTTAAAAAATACGAGTTAAAAAATAGCAAGAGAGTCCAGTTACTCGCTTACATAATTTTAAAGGCCTTCACGGCGAAGCATGCCCCTACGAGCATCTAGGGGTTAAATTGAACAAAAAAGCATTGATACGGATGTTTTTTTCGCAACAAAGAAAAAAAATGTTATTTAATATAAAACAGCCATATTGTAATATCAAAATGTTAGAAAATGTTAGCGCGCTTGAGTCGATAGGCATTTAGCAAGCAACTTTTGCATAAAAATGGAAAAAAAAAATCAAACGATACGATAAAACATAGTTTTTTTTTCAGGTACCGATGAAGATCAATTAACGAAAAAAATGGAAAAGGGGGGATATCAAAACACGGAAAAATTAAAATAATGGGAACAAATAAATATATTCTAGTAAAATGATTGTGTTGGGCTGGTTAAAATTTCTGTCTTTTTAACTATTATAAATATTAGGTGAAACGTTTGTTATTGCTCAACCGGCTGTGCCATCACTTGGCCCATTTGTGGCGCTTGCAAATAGTCCGACGTACCTAAGTAGAATGTTATGACATTTGTATAAATTTTTGGGTTAAATTTGGAGCACTTTTCCAAAAATTCTATGGTCCGGAATATGTTTGAATGTATTTGTGAAGTTCGTTATAAGTATGGTTTAACCCTTTTACGGCTATAATTTTTATTTCTGAACGGATTACGAATATGATACTCGAAAAACGACCCCATTTATGCTAAATTGTCATATGACCCCCTAAAGAAGCCTTAGAGGTGTCAAATTACAGTTTAAAAAAAGTTATTTATTCGCAATCAGCAAGATAAAAAAATAATTCCGGTATATATATTATTTTATTTATATTAGTTTTGCAGTAATTTAAAAACGACCTTCATATTTGAATGTATAATGATATATTAGTAATGTGTAAGCTTACCGTCATCAAAAGCGTATGGGTCGTGTGCTTGCTCGTCCGGGTCTATTCGTTCCAATTTCGTGCCACCTTGATGGTGCTGTTGTATGTGAACATCTTCCGTCATCGGTACTCCGCTCATTTGAAGATGTTCTTCATCGCCTATTTGCACTTGCCGCACCACCATATTTTGTGAATTTCCAATTACTTCACCATTTTCCTACAAAAAACGTTTACGGCTTTCGTCCATCGGCAAAAAGTGTGCACGGGTACTAAATTTTATACAATTTTTATACCAATTTTATACGGTAACAATGTGATCATCTTGCTCAGCAACCAAAAACATTTCCCTGTGAATAGGTATTCTTACAAAATGAACAATTGCTATTTACCCTATAATTAAAAGTATTTCAATTTTGCCCGTACAACTTGAAATTTTAAAGACGTTACGATTTTTATTTGTTCGTATTCAATTTATGGATAAACTGAATATGAACAAATAAAGTTCGAAACGTCTGAAAAAGTTTCAAGTTGTACTTGAAAATTGAAATATAAAATTATATCTCAAAAACTAATAAAAAAATGACATGGAAAATAATGCAGCCTAAGGATTCGAGCGACAGGCAAACTACCGAAAACCAAAAAAGCGCGCACAATGTTAAATAACTTCGGTACCATAACATTTTTTCCGACGTTCATGAAAATTGCCTGATTTAACCGGATCTAAATTACATCACTCGGAATGCTCAATTCAGAGAGAGAAAAAAAAAGAAAACTGTTAACGCAGGTGTGGTATTGGTGGCGCTCATGGAGCAAGACTTCTTTTTTCCTTATTATGAAGCATCGCCAAAAACCGATATCAAATGTTGATGAAAATCAACATTCACCTGCTAAGCAATCTGCATTTCAACGTGGACGCGTTTTAGAGTAGCGATTTGAAAAAAAAAAAATCTGCAACCTAAGCAGTTTTCATCTGTTAAGCTTTTGAACGTGGGATCATTATGCAACCTTTCTACTTGACCACGTTATAATGAATAACTCGATTTTTCAAACATTAACTCTCACGGTTAATTCCCGGTCTCCATGGATGGGAATAGATACAGCAAAAATTGTATGAATCAACACACTAATAAATGTGATAAATAGAGTACGGAAATTTTTTTTTGTATTTTTAACCAAAGTGGGCCCGGCCCAGAGGGTCGACCATGATGCTCTGACCTTTAGAAACAATAAAAGTAACTTTTCGAAACATTTTTTGGGAAAATTTTAAGATTGAAAATAACATGTAAGGGCCCTGATATGACGTAAAAGTTCATATGAGGGTCCTTTCATGTTATATTTATCTTTAAAATTTTGAAAAAATAAATGTTTCGAAAAGTTACTTTTATTGTTTCTCAAGGTCAGAGCATCAAACTCTACGCTCTTATCCCACTTTGGTTTAAAAATACAAAATGAAGCCCTATTGTTTTCAAAATTTCAAAAGTTACTTTTGTTTCAATTTTGGGGCTTGTCTTACTCAAAAGGGCCATTCTATGAAGACGTCCTGCATAAATCGGTTAGACGGCGATTATAACGGATTACAGTTGATCACCAAACGAGTTGACACTTTCGTTTCCGATTTTTTCGTCAAAAACTGTCAACTCGTTTGACTTTGTCAACTCGTTAGGTCACTTTTGCCCCTTTTTTGCCTATTTTTGCCGAAAAAACGCCCAAAAACTGTCAACTCGTTTGACTTTGTCAACTCGTTAGGTGTCAACTCGTTTAGTGATCAACTGTAGACCCAAAGTTAAGTATTCACCAATTGCCTTTTGAAAGTTACGGTGGCAAATTTTGGTGCAATCTAAACACTTACGTTCGTGTAAACAACTTCAGCGCCATTGCCAAGACCAGGTTGATCATAATCGCCATCGTCAATGTATTGCTCCGTGCCATTTTCCTTAAAATTATAAATTGATGATAGTCTAAGGTGTGTAAATGGACAAAAAATAATAATAATCAAATAGTGACCATTTAAAGGAATATTTACATAGCATATTACAAATTATCCCAATTAATTTCTACGTTGGACCGATTTTTTACCAGAAAAAACGAATTCGTAACGGTTAAAAAGTACGTAACAAAGTCATAAAACTATGCAGTAATTTGTCCAAAAATGTTCCTCTTTTTCGAGATAAAACTTTTTATATATTACCAGTAGTCGTGAAATTAAAACAGTGTATAATAATGTATCACGTTTGAGAATATGTGATAATAAGTGTTATCTCCAAAAGAGGAATTCAGAATTAATTCCCAATTCTCGCGCTAAATTTACCGTACTTTCCTAGTATATATAGATGCATGTATATATAACTAAATTTGTTCGACTCTTGCTCCAAAAATTCTAACGTTTCCAAATTATTCAGAAACCAGGCCTAGGGGTTAATATAATTTTACATCACTCACAAAACCCAGCGCGTACTGATTTAGTACCTTCATATCATTATAATGACATCATGGATCAATATGCGATTTTAAACCCGTAATGCGTAAAATAACCAAGTAATCATTGTGTGTTACATAATAAAGTATTTTGAAAATGTAACAAAATGATTACGTGTTCATTTTACGTATTACGGCGTTCAAAATCGCATCTAGATCGGTGTTACAGACTAGCAGGCTCTTTTAGGGATGCAATGGAATGTCAAGTTGAAATTTTAAATGGCGCTCTAACGAGATTTATGTATCTCTTCCATCGTGCAAATAGTCGCCAGAATGAAATCACCATGTTTTAGTTCACGTAAACATGAAATAGAACTTTCATCAATATAAAATCGACTTGCATGATGTTTCTTGGCTTAACCTTTTTTAATTATGAAAAAATGTCGAATGTTTAACGGAATATTCATATAATCATCAACATAATTATACAGCATGCAAGTCTCAATCTCGTGCCATGTTTAGTTTAACCCGTACAAGGAAGTCGTTGACATTTATGGAATCGGTTAGTAAAATACGGTCAAACTATCCGATTTGATTACTTGGATTAAACATTTGTACATCTACTGGTTAACCTTTTTTGTAATACATATGGCATTAGTTTTTTTCGAAAATCCAGGATGCAGTTTAGAAAAAAACTAAAAAAAAGTAAAGCCACATATTCCGAAAGATTGAAAACCATTTGATGTACCAACTTTTAACCATAGTAAGCAAAACGTAAATTGTAACCGTCGCTTACCAACGGGTGTCATATGTACATGAATCTTGATAACGTTACGTTATATATCTTTTTTAATCATTAAAACTATTGCATTTAAAATTTAAAAAAACCTACCGCAGGCTGGGCGTCATTTTTCTATACGAATAATATACTGTGTGTTCCAACAATGATTCAGGAAGGGCATATTTCCGCACGCAGTTTTATATTTTTTCAGCATAAAAAGTGCGTGTAAAAACTTACTCTGTCTGATTAATTGTTGGATCACACCGTACATGTATTCGATTTTTGCATGTCATACGACATTTTTGATACGCTGAGGGATGGGAAGCAGTCTGGGTTAATATTATACAAAATCAGTATTAGTAACGGAAAAAACTAAAATAAAAACTTACATCAATTCTAAATCGTCCTGATCGGTGTGTTTTTTGATGTTGCATTAAACTCCACCGATCATGATAGAGTTCATCACAGTAACGACATTGCATGGGCACCTAGAATAAACACCTCATTTGTAAACAAACAAAGGAGACAAAATGATTAACATCTTTTGTGGTTGGTTAACAGTTTGATTAAATTACGTTTTGTGATAACTCGCTCACCTCCTGGTACGAGTGCTGTTTCCGCAAATGGACATTCAGATCCGATTTGCGACCAAGCAGCGTGTGGCAAATTTCGCCTGAAATATCATTTTTACCAATTAATAATTTGTAAAACAGTAAAAGGTTCAATGGTAGAATCGTGAATTAATCTACATCTTTCATATGACTAACACGAAATGTGACAAATGTTTCATTTTGTACGGGTGCCATTTTTTAATTTTCATAAAATTCTTTTATTGAAAACAAGGGGGACAAAACTGTTGGAACCGATTTTTTGTAACTAATTGTTTTATTAAGATTTCACGTTCGTGAAAATTCAGGAAACATCCATTTTTGGATCTTTTTGCAATTTTTTGTATGTCAGACATTTTTCATGAAAACGGGTCAAACAGTTTTGTTCGCCTCTATCATTAGGAAGCTTTTGTAGAATTCTACAAAAGATTCAATGATATATTGTGGAATAGGATTGCGTTTGAAATCATGTTTTCCCATATAAAAAGGGCCATGACATTAATTATGGTATCGTCAGCCACGTTATTTTACAAAAAAAAATACATTTAAGTCGAGTTTGAAAACAACAGTTCTCCCCCTCCTCTAGTACAGTTCAGACTAAGGTTAACTGACCATTGAACTTTATAATTACATATGTATATCATATGTAAATTGATAAATTTTGTTTCCTGAAAACTTACACTCAAATTTCGGTGCCGTTTTGGTGTGTTGTTGCATGACGTGCATTTTAAGTGATCCGTGTTGGGTGAATCGCGCTTTACAATGTGGACACTCGTACGGTTTCTCCCCCGTGTGGCTAAACTTGTGACGCTTCAGGTGAAACGAGTCGGCAAACGCCTTACCACAAATGTCACACGAAAACGGGCGCTCACCGGTATGGGACCTGAATAGAAACATTTGGGTTATGATATCATCGACAGAAAGTCTTTTGGAGAAATTCTAGAAAATTCCTTCGGGGAAAATATAAAAAAAAAAGTTTTCAAATTCAAATGAGCCTTTCAAAGGAGTTGCTATTAATTCTCGGGGAACTTCTATAAGTTGTTCTCATCATTCTTGAAAGTTGTAATTTTTAAAAGTGTTAAGATAATTAGGCAGTGCGTAGGCGGAAGGTTTACGCAACTAAAGTAAATACAGTTAAGGTAATTGGTTTTTGTTAAGAATATTAGGAATGGGGTGTATAATCAGGCGCTGTCATTTAAAATGTTATATATTGTTTATTAACCCGTGGGTCTCAGTATCCAAATGACCGCGAAAGTATTTACCGAAAGTGGCGACGAAGTTTGGAGATTTCAACGGATGCATAATCGCAGAGCGTGCATTTGAACGGTTTTTCGTGCGTGTGTTTATAACGCCGATGACGGGTTAACTCACCGGACGTTACAAAAGCCATATCACATCCCGGTTCAGGACACTAAAAATAATTTTTAAAAAAATGATTCAAAAATAAATCATCAGGGAGTTTTACAAATTAGGCTAAAACAACAAACCTTGTATGGCTTCACTCCTAAATGTGTGTTTATGTGGTTCCTCAATAATGTATTTGTACGGAAAGCGCGGGAACTGAAGCGTGTTAACAATTGAACGTTTCATTAATAAATTCTCAGAAATTAACAGAAAAAAACATAATAGCCACTTATTGCCTTTTTTCTTACAATAAATACAGATAATAATATAACGGCTGTTCATTGTTTAAACTAAGGCGTTATTCGTTACCTGGCGAAAAAGACCGCAAATACCTACCTGGTAGATATATCAGTTATTTCTAAATAAAACCGAAAAGTTTAAAGTTGGAAAAATATTGGCACCGTAGATTTTCGGAGAAAACCCAGGAAAACGTTTTTCGGAGAAAACCCAGGAAAACGTTTTTCGGAGAAAACACAAGAAAACAATGTTCGGAGAAAATATCAAAAAAATTCATACTGAAAAGGGTCAGGTTGTCTTATATACAGGATTCGCCGTTAACCGGCCACTAAATTGTTTTCAAAAACTGGCCGATTAACGGCTCAGTGCATAGTTGTTAATGTTATCTCCGAAAAAATTGGTCCAAAAGTGGACCAAAAAACCCTCCGACAGACCGCGGTACCAAAAAATATTATCGCGGTGAAAAAACGGTCCAAACGATATAAAAATTTAGATTCTAAATCATGACATTTTGTTTGAATGTTAACACGTGCCAAAGATGACATTTATATGGACGTTCATCGGTGTGAATTTTCATGTGTCGAATTAAATTCGAATGCCTAAAATATTTCGTCTTTAGTGAGATTATCAAATTTTAGCAATAAGTTTATCTATTTGATCGGGACCCGTTCATTTAGAATAATTACGAGTGGGTAAATGAACTTTTTAAGAGTCTCAAAATGCGTAATGTTAACATGAAACTATCAAATGTAAGAGATGTTGTTACGCGTTTCGGGAAGTTATTTTAACTCGCGTTCGCCAAAAAAGACCAGAGCTCTGCCAAGAAGTACATTTATATAAGGTCCGGACCAACAATTCCTCTGCGACTTGGAGTACAGTCTGTATTTCCATAACGGCCTTTATTGGTTCTCGAAAAAAGATGAGATAAACGGCCGTTATGGAAGTAAGGACTGTAGTAAATTACCAATTTAAATGTTATGGGCCCTCGAAAGCAAAAATTATTTTTGTTAAAAAGCTCATTTTAATACCAATTATAATATTTATAAATGTTATCAAATAGAACTGTTAAAAACAATAATTGTAGCATCCGAGGGCTTGTAACATCCAATAAAAGTAATTTACTCCTACAAATCCCAAAGGAATTGTTGGCGCTTGTGTTTATATAAATTTATTTATACTTCATGGCAAAGCCGATTGTTTCTTTTTGCCAGAAAATTATGGTTTATAAATTTTTATATCATTCAAGTTTAAATGTGGTCGAATTAAAATGAAAACAAATAATGGAAAACAAATGAACCGAAAAACGTGATAATTTTCAGGTTTTGCTCTAGATTAAAAGTCCAGTAGCTTAATAAGCTAAGCTTATGGTATTTAAGTACAGTCCTTGCTCTCGCACTACATACTTTGAATTTCCGAAAAAGGCGTCCGTGAACAGGGTACACCATTGCGTCAATTACGGACGTTTTTTTGTTAATCATCAACAAAATTATTTTTCTTCTGAATCTATATGTAAAAATGACGTGTGAAAAAAAAGAAAGTTTTTAAAGACCGCACTTTGCCCTCTCTGTCAATATTCATTCGCCGACATGAACGGGTGCCAAGCAAAGTAAACGAGCAAAAAAGTGATTGAACATCATTTTAAATATTCAATGTCTCTAACCTGTGTGAATAAAATGCGCATTCCGAACATTGATATATTTTGCGTTTTTCGCCATTGGCGCCGACCTGAACTGTACCGGGATATTTTGTACGTTGAACTGGTTTCTTTTTAACTATTTGACTGCCGCCCGGGTGCCCGTTATTATATTGCTGCATTTGGCCCTGCATTTGACCCTGCTCCATTTTGGGGTCGCCGGCGATTGGGATGCCCTCTTGGAATTCATAAATCGAATCATCGCCTTGTTTTACATTTCCATCTTGCATTTGATCTTCGTATATCACTTCCTAAAAAAAGTTGTGTGAGAAAAAATTAAAATAGTGTGACAAATACGAGATAGATCACTTTAAAGTTATAAAAAAGGTTTATTTGAGCGCAGGGGGCTACGGTATTACAGCATTTTCAATTTGTAGCATAGTACGCATGTAATTATATGCAACGACAGGGCAGCCCCACACAACGGGGATGTGAATGGGCGTAAAACGAGTGCCAGTCCAGAGAATTTCGCCTTACATAATATTTTTTCAGGTCTTTCAGAAGTATGCGAAACGATCTGAGATTATGGCATCTGTTATTCTGTTATTAAACTATATTAAGTAGCTACGATTTATAATTTAACTTCAATTTTTTAACCGACAGGTCATGGGTTCGAAGCCAGTCTCCGATACAATTTTTTTGGTTGTATGCTTACAATGCCAGAAAAAAAATTCTATCAAACTAAAGACATAAATTACCTGTGGATAGTCCTGTTGATTTGGCATACTTTGTTTACCATCGTTAGTGTACTGTCGTAGAGGTAAAGCTTTATCACGTTGATCCACTTGTTGATATTCTTGGCCGTCTTGATAAGCGTATGGGTCGGCTCCGTTGGAATCGAAATTTTCTGGGTTTTCATTTGAAATCTGTAAAATAAAAACATGAATTTCATAGTCACTTGTATGAACGAAACAAACAAATATGCGCATCCTTAAAAGTACGTGTAACCAATCTAATGATTACGCGTCAGCGCGAACCGGGGTTAAATAAAAACGATCAGAAGTATGTCCCGTAATTTTTGCAAGCCGGGCGCCAAAATATAAGTTGGTTACAACATCCGTTAGATTTCGCTGAAAATGTTCCCAGTAAGATTTTAAACATCATTTAACCCGGAAGCCTCAATTTTTCACTACTTCGTTATGAAGTTTCGTTTTTTTATTCAAAACATAAAAAAAAAATACTTGCCTGCATTGCCTGGTCAATTGTAATGGCGTTTTCTTCGTTATTTTCGTCTTTGGCCACAAACATAATTCCGGCCTGTTCGGCGGCAGCTTGCAAAAT